>QLOI01000341.1:0-40713 GCA_003313605.1 Tuber umbilicatum | reverse complement strand
AGAAAGCTTCGGTACGGCCGCATCCTTGGGATCCATCTTCCCACAGGGAGCCCCCGTTACACTCACCCCAGAAGATGAAGGAAGAATATGAAGCAGAATCCGAATCTTCTCTAAAAGTTGTTCTGTTCGTCCTGCCTACACCTCCAGCTGCTATGCCTAATGCCGTAAGTGTTTAAGGTACGGGCACATTCAGGCAATATGCAAAGCCTCACACCCTACCTGCCCCTTTTGTGCCGGTCACCACACCCACTCCGACCATCACTGCACCAACCCCGGATGCCCCAGAGGTGGTAACCTTCGACCTGTTCCAGACTGCTGCCTGGCCTCACCCCTCCACTTTGCCTGCTAGGGTAACCCCCACGCCGTCTTCGACCGCTCCTGTCCTGCCTGTCCTGTCCTGGCCGACTATCCACAGGAAGACTACATAGATACCACCCCTTCCCGGCCTACCGTCAACCCTGCTTCTCTGCCTCTCCCAACCAGGCCCATCACTCCTCCCCGCCACCAACCGCAAGAGGACTGCCCTCCTCCCCTCATCGGAAACCAACTGGGAAAGCAGCCAACAAGGGCCCCAGCATCCGCCCCTGCCCCACAATGGGCCCTCGGCTTCTTCCCTCCTTCTACCACCAGACAGTCCCGCTTTGGCAGTACCTTTAATGTATTCCAGGACGACGATGCCCTCAAAAACGCCCTCTTCAACCCTATCCCAGTACACCCACCACAACCCCCCCTGCCCGACAATGAATAGAGTCTCCCCCGCCCCCAACACAGACCTGGGTGCTGGACACCCAACCCCCACTCTCAACAACACCCTAAACACCACCTCCCTAATTGTTCATCAACACAACTGTCTTCGCACCTGGAATGTGTTTTTTACTTTGTTTCATTCCTTTACGGTTAAATCTTCCCCCCAAATTGTGGCCCTCCAGGACCCCCCTACCAGGCTTGGCCGTCTCCCCTCCTTCCCAGGATACCTCACCCTGTCAGCTCTCCCCACGTCCCCTCTGACCCCGCCCAAGACAGCGTTCTACATAGCACAATCCCTCAATGAAGCCACTAGCATTACTTCAAGTTTCTCCTCCTCAGACATGGGGATCCTGAAAATCCACTCCCCTGGCGGCCTGTTTAATAGAACGCTCACCACCCTTCAAATTGTGAATGGCTACTCCACCATCTGAGGTCCCACAGGCCTCACGCGCACTCTATCCCCAAACAACTGGTTCCAAGACTCTGACATCCCCACCTTGGTTCTAGGCAACTTCAACATACACCACCCCCTTGCCGACCATCTTAGAGAGTTCTCCCCCTCTGAACTAAGACTCTCCTCCTCCTACCTTGAAAAGGCTTCGGACCTAGGATTCTCCTTGGTCAATACCCCTGGGGAATTCACACGGTTTCCTTTCTGTGGCACTTCCTGGCCCAGCATCCTTGACCTCTCCTTTGCAAATGCCCACTTGTCCCCTTACTTCGATTCCTGGTCTGTCCTGTGGCCCTCTACAGGGTCGGATCATGTTCCCATAGCCATAAAGCTTTCAACTCCACTTCGGCGCCCTCCACCTCCCAAGCTCAATTCAGCCAAAACCGCGTGGGAGGACATCACTCCCCTTCTCAAAGCCATCCATGTTCCTCAACCCCCGACTCAGGCCTCAGCCCCCACGCTAGATGCCTGGTTCGATACTAACTATTCCCGGATCTCCCATATCCTCTCCTCCAATACACCTCTGAAAAGACCCTCCCCCAACTCTAAACCATGGTGGTCCCCCGTCCTCACTGCCCTGAGAAAAAGACTGAACAGGTCACAGCGTTCGGCCCGAGCTCACACTTCTTCACCCATACACCACCTGGGGCTCTGCAAAGCAAGATCCTGTTATTACCGCGAACTCAAGAAAGCTAAGACAAAGCACTGGTCATCCTTCCTGGCAAAAGTCGACAAGTCAACCATCTGGACAGCCAAAAGGCTGGCAGCGGGGAGGCCTCCCCCCAGGTTCCCCTCCATTCCTGGTATTGACGACCCCACCCTTATCAATAAAGCCCTATAAGACTATTTCTTCCCCTCACGCCCCCCTGTTAGCCCAAACCCCATACGCATCGACCCCTCTTCCAATCCCATCACTATAGAAGAGGTCTCCGCCGCACTCCATGTATCCTCCGATACCTCCGCCCCTGGACCAGACAGTATCCCCTATGGGGTGTAGAAACAGGTTCATTCCACTAACCGGTCCATCATACCATCCCTCCTCTCCCCTCTGCTCGCCTATGGCCACCACCCGCCATTACTCAAAAAAGCACGAGGAATAGTACTGGACAAACCAGGAAAAACTGACTATATCTCACCTGACTCCTTCCGAGTTATCATTCATTTACCCACTCTCTCCAAGATACTGGAGAGAATCTCTGCCCTCCGACTAGCCAGCATGGTCAGACGCTTAAGTCTAATACACCCTCATCAGTGTGGCTCCCTAGCCCTGCTGTCCACAACCAATGCTGTGCTCGTTCTGTCCAACGAAGTCTGTGCCCTCCAAAAAACCAAGCTACTGGTTTCATCACTTTTTCTCGACATCAAAGGAGGTTTTGACAATATCCACTCTGAGATCCTCCATGACATGCTGTCCTCCAAGGCAGTCCCACACCACCTATCAAACTGGGTCTCGTCTTTTCTACAAGACCGAAGTTGCTCCCTGGTCTTTCAAGGCTCGCCAGGCACAATGGAACCTGTCTCGGTCAGAGCCCCTCAGGGCTCTCATATCTCCCCGCTCTTGTTCCTTATATATATTTCAACCCTCCACGCCTCCCTGCCCAAAGGCCCTATGTTGTCGTATGTTGATGACATTGCAATCACTACTGGCTCCTCCTCCAACCAGCAAAACATTATTACCCTCACCTCCATCTTTGACAACCTCCTAGAGACCGCATCCCACCTCCACGTCAGCTTCTCCATCGCAAAGACTGAACTTATTCACTGGCGAACCAAGCAACAACGCACCACCCCTGCCACTAACCCAATCTCAATACAAGGATAAACCTTTCCCCCTTCCCAACTCTTAAGATGGCTGGGCTTCTGGTTTACCCTGTCACTTAACACATCCCCCCACTTTCTCAAACGTTTGGCGCTCGCTCAAGGAGCACTAGCCATGATTTGACAACTCTCCCCACCAGGAAAAGGCCTCTCCCCCCACATGAATCAGTAACTAGTCACCGCCCTCATCTTTCCTATCCTCACCTACGGAGCAGAAGTATTTGTTCCAACTGCAGGTACACTCTCCAAAATGACAGTTCTATGGAACAAAGTACTAAGGTGGACTACCAACCTGTTCACGTCCACTTCCACCAACATACTCTCCACAGAGGCCTGCATCCGGCCTCTCCACCTGGCCCTTACAAGAAAACGCCAACTGGCTGCCCTGCGTATTGCCTGCTCCTTCCCTCGTGTCAACCCAGCTACTGCCAGAACAAGCCCTCTTTTCCCCTCCTGGGATCGGTACCACACCCCCCACTCTTGCAGGTCCCACATACCCTCCAGGTCAGGGGCCTATGGCCCCCGCTCCTGGCTGGCGGAACCAAACCACTGCCCAGGCACTACCACCCACCTCCCGATCGACCTACTGCTCCACACCATTTCTCCCTTCAACCCCCACCCCCATTCCTTCTCCGCCCTGCCTGCCCTTGGCATCCTTCCTGGTGACTCGCCTCCCGTCTCTAGCTACCTCACCATCCGTTCCAAGATCAACTCCCTCTTCTTCAAAGAATGGGCTGACCTCCCCTTCCCCCCCTACTACACCCTGACCTTCTCTACCACCCCCCATCCTTTTATGGGCCTAGATCGCTTCATTGCCGGGCGCATTCATCAAATGCGCTCACACCAGCTACCTTGCCAACCACACTTCAAGGTCAACACCTGTAATGACCCTGCTGGATCTTACAGTAGACTTTGTCTTATCCCATGCCGGAGCCTGGAAGGGTTATGGTTAGGCTAGTCAATTAACTCTATCAAAGGGTTACCATGTGGACTAAGCAAATGGTAATGCTTAGACTGCGAATGAGAAAAGGTATACCGGGTAGGTAGGGAAAGTCTACGCTGCGAGTTCGGAAGGTCTCCGAGAGTTCTGGCGAGTTACCCTACCTAAGGCAGGTAGTTACCCTACCTTAGGGAGTATAGTTACCCTCCATTGGCAAAGAGGTTACCCGACTTTTGGATAGGTGTTACCCTACATTGAGCATAAAAGGTTACACAAAGTTTCGGGAAAAGTCATAGGATTGTTTGTTACGCAAGATTATATAGAAGGTTCGAATCTGGGCTTAATCAGGTAATCCGTTGTTGGGCTACGAACCGAAGAAAATCTTGCCCTTGGCGAACATTGAGAAATCTGAGTCCAACACCCCCCTCTGGCCCTGATGTCCAGATAATGCGTCATGGGCCAACTGTAGGGAAGTTGCTGATTTACTAGTAAAAGCCTATGCTTGAAGACGGCGGTGTAATACCGTATACATTGTCGCCATCCTTCGGACCGGAAGCTGTTCGCAGGATATATGAGGGGGCATGGGGCGATTGAATGGTTACACGAGAAGTTGTTCATGAGTGCATACACCACTGATCCTTATAAGCCTATGGTGGTAGGTATGTAAGGTATACCGGAAGCCTGGGAGGCCTCCGGTTAAGTGGTAGACCTTCGACTCTCGTATGTCTCCGAAAGACCGTAAGATGTCTGGAGGTTGTTAGCGAGCTCTAGATTGTAGTAGTCTTATCTTGACTGAGGTGCTTATCGTCAGTGGCTACGGGTAGCACCTGTATAAGCCAATGGCTTAAGTATCTCATCATAGGAGTTCGTAGACCAAGCTATCGTATCGAAGGCAGTAGAAGACGATAGATTTGTAAAACGTAATGGTACCATTGAGTGGTTGTCTACGAGACTTGCATAGACGAATACGAATGGGACAGTGAGTTCGATATTAGACTAGCTTATCAATAGCCTGTTAGTTCGCCACTGACAGGACAACAATGTGAAGAGTTTTCTCCTTTTTTTTTTTTTTTTTTTCCATCATATGTTTATTGATTCTGGCCCAAAAACGTACATGCAGCTCGCGCTATGGCATACAAAAAGCCTTAATTCCAACGCAATAACAAACGAAATAACAAAACTCAAATAACGCAACCAATCCTTCAAAGCGGGAAAACAAAATCCCTAGCATCGCCAACGATGACTAACATAAAAAGTAAAGAAACCTCAGCACAAAACAACGGCCCAGACCAAGGAAAGTTATAAGTAAGGAAACCCATCATCGTAATCACCACCCAAAGCCGACGCCGTGGGCATCCAAAAACAATAACAGCAAGCAAGTAAAGACAAGTCGGAGAGATAAACCCTTAAGGCCTCAAGAAGAGGAGGCAGGGGAGGAGGATAAGGGCACCGGCGAGCCAGGCAGAGGCGACGCAGGTGGGGAGGCAGAGAACGCGGGAGGCATGCTGGGCGGAAAACCAGTGGCCGTGGCGGAAATGAATCGGGCCAAATTGATAATAAGGGGGGCCGAGGACCAAACGGGGGCTTCAGGCGCCAGACTAGAGATATCCTGAAGGTGGGATGCTCTTTCCTGGGCCTTAGCCAGACAGTGAAGAATAGCATGATCAAAGGTCTCATCTGTTTCCTCGCAAAAGAGACACAGGGTAGAGGCATCACGATTGGACCAGGAGGTGTGGGCAGCGAGGTAGCTCTTGCCGGCCCTCATCTGATGTAGACGGCCAGCGGAGAACTTGGGCAAGCCCATAAAGGTGTGAGGAGTAAAGGAAGGAAGGAACTTGTAGGAGGGGAGGGGGCGGCAAGGCAGCCCAGGAAGCGAAGGTGGAGGCGACAACCTTGGACTTAAGGGAGCCATACGGTGGGGCTCCCGCCAGATCGTACGGGCGGGGAAGTAGTAGGTGAGGGGAGGCCAGGGGGAGTCTGTCGGGCAGAAGGTCTTTGATAGAAAAGGCAATAGCGTCGAGGGGGAGGTGGCGGCGGAAAGGAGAGGAGGCGGTGGACCAGAGGCGGGGACGATAGAAACCACGCAGAGGTGGCAGGAGGTGACGGTGCGAGGGGGTGCGCCAGGAGTCCCAGGTGGGGGCGGGCAGACGCGGGGTTGACATGGGGCGGGGAGCAAAGTAGCCAGAGGGCAGCCAGCTTTCCTTTATGCTGCAGCGCCAGGGAGATAGGGGGGAGGGAAGCCTCACGGTAGAGGATGGCGGGGGCGGTAGCCCTGAAGCAGTTGGTGATCCATCAAAGGACCTCGTGCCAGAAGGTGTCAAGCTTGCGAAGGATAGTGGCGTTGGGGATAAGGAGGTCAGCGCCATAGGTGAGGACAGGGAAAAGAAGCCCAACAGCAAGTTTCTGACAGCACCAGGGGGAAAGGCCTTTCCCAGCGGGGCTGAGCCGCTTGACAAGTGTGAAGGAAGCCCAGGCCAGGGCCAGGCGGCGGTGGAAGAGCGAGGAGGTTTCCAGGGAGGGGGTGAGCCAGTAGCTGAGCCAATGCAGCTCTGCGGTTGGACTAAACAGAAGGGAGTTGATAGAAATCGGGGCATGGCAAACGGGATTGCGGTCCCTGGACGTGCACCAATGGATAAGCTCAGTTTTAGGAACTGAGAAGGAGACACCCAGGGGGGCTGCACGATTGCTGAGGGTGAGGAAGGCATGCTGTAAGAGCCTGATGTTGGAGCGGTAAGAGGAGGAGCCGACCGTGACGGAAAAATCATCGACATAAGAGATAACAACACCACGGGGGATGGAGATGTGAAGGCGAGAAACATATATAACGAACAGGAGAGGAGTAAAGAGTTTTCTCCTGCAGTTGATTGCATGTATCAGGATACTGCATGAACACTTCACGTTGGATAATGAACTAGTAGAGCCAGCTGACATTTGGTAGAATGTTAGCCCGAGGCCCAGAGAAGATGGGCATGCTCGCGATAGTGGTGAGCTTAGGAGTGATGGAGAGGAGCTGGCAATATAATTCTCCTTAAGTATATGCGAGACCTCTTCTCCTAAGACGATCAACTATCCTCTCAAGAACTTATTTGAGTAAAGCTGCAGCTTAACAATATTAAGTTTCACCGTTAAGGTTTTCTCTCTTACATATTTGCTCTTCATTTTGCGTATGAAGAAAGCTTCGGTACGGCCGCATCCTTGGGATCCATCTTCCCATATGGAGCCCCCGTTACACCTACTTAGTCTTCAGGCTAAGATTAACTTCATCTTCCTGAGGGTGTCCTAGACTCTGCCAGTCGAAAACTATCTATGTCCTTGCCATATGAACTTAGTCTAGATTATGATGCCCTGTTGCAAATCTTTCCAGTCGTTCATTGGTATTGAAGTGATCAATTTCAATATTAAATATCAGTGACCAATGTTGGAACATGACTGCATTGTCTTCATAAGAGTTGGTAGGCTTAGTGCTTTAATGCTTCTCTGATTGCCTAGCAAGAATCTCCTTGCAGCTACTTCTTCTTAACTCTTGTCCAAGTAGGATGCATTCTTGCATCGGTGTAGGTATATGATATATATTGGCTTAATTGCCTCATATCTTTTTATTCAACCGACCAATTCTATTCCTTTGTCCTCCCTCATGTAGATAAGAGTCCTTTATATTGGAATAAGTCAAATGACTTTGGTCGGCTCACTGTCAGGTCAAGCAATAGATAGTCAAACTCATGACCCTTATGTGCATATGCCTAGCATCCATCTCCGTCTGCTTTTGAATTGGAACGAGTTGTGTATGTGTTAGATATACACCAAATTGCAGACAAGTTAACTTACCTTGTAATATATTTTTTAATGTCATGTATCCAACTCTTGAAAAGAGCAGAATTATCAATATATAAACATAACTTATAATGTTTAATATTACGCTAGATTAATTCAAGATATCTTCGCATAATGCAGGATTAATTCTATTAAACAAAAATAAACTTGCATTATGAAAAAGCGATTTATGCAAAATATAGACAGTGAATCTTTATGCAATTTATCTCTTTGAATAGAATGAAAAAGATACTCTTTAAGAATATGATTGAACAGGTCAAATTGGTCGGTATTACTTAAAAGTTATGAGCTTTGTTAGTAGTAAACAATGAATTTCTATATAACTGACTTTGAGGATTAGTATAGTATTGCCAAGGTCAATAATGGATCAACACACCTACATGATGGTAAAAAGAAATAGTAAAGAAACTATTTAAAACTTAGTAATATTAGGAAAGAAAAGATTATTTATCAAATCGCTTTCCGAAACTATAAGATGATGTTGACCACTTATTATTATAGATAGAACTAACAAGTAGTGGTCGACTATGTCATTATCTGACAATTAAGGAGTAGAGAACTTCTCACTGATGAGTGCAGACTACCACGTCAGAATAATGAGAGGTGATCAGTACTTGTATGATGTTCAAGTAATTGAGATGATTTTTCAGGGTCAAAGGGTGTTTATACTTGTTGATCAATGGTTGATTGAGGGTGTAGGAATGAGGAGGTGTGATGGTTGTATGGGTATTAGATTTAGAGGCTGTGGAAACTCATGTAGGATATAAATATAAAAGTTCCTCCCTTTGCTTCAAATGCAATCAAGCAATGGAGAAAATATTTTATTAATATTATATTGTTCTGCACTTTTAATTAATACACTTTTGCACTCTTAGTAATTTTAGTAAACAGAGTTGCCTACACTTTATCATTCTTGATATATTCTCTGATATCAGTTAATAGCTTTAGCATAAGCTACGGCCTAACAGTATGTCCCGTGGCTGCAAATGTAGCAAAGAACTTGACTGTAACTAGTTCTTCAACAAATGTTGAGGTTAAATATTACTCCTGAAAAGCTGTACCAGGGGGATGGCAAACTTGTAGTCATAGGTACCAAGGACTGATTTGTAGGTAAACCTCATATGTGAAAATATAACTGTGCCACTAGGCACTGGAAAACTTTTAATGAGTATGAGAAAATTGGTAGTGAAAATGGCAATATCGAGCACTTAGCTATGGATTCTATCAACAAACTGGAACTCAAAGGTTTTGTTGCCATAGGAAGTCTCTCACAGTACGTTCAGAAATAGTAAGGTCTAACGAGGATGTAATATCACACAATGTTGCATGAGGATTACACATAGAAGTAATCTTTAGATATCATTCATCCCTGGAAGTCAATT
This sequence comes from Tuber umbilicatum, assembly GCA_003313605.1. Lineage (NCBI taxonomy): Eukaryota > Fungi > Ascomycota > Pezizomycetes > Pezizales > Tuberaceae > Tuber > Tuber umbilicatum. Next base: position 31,544 of record QLOI01000341.1, on the reverse strand, counting down.
TTTTTCAGTATTCCTGAATGTGGTGTGGGGCCTATTTTATGATTCTTTTGCCAGGCTAAGACAATCTTCTGAGCTGCACTTCTGCCAGTGGAAACACCTAGCTCTTTAGTAATTTTACGGTATGATTGGCTAGCCACATGCTTTTCAATTATTAATATACAATTCTTGCAATCAATTTCACCATTTTTTACTTACTTGGATTGTGATATTGTGATATTGTTGCTGCAATTCAATATTGTTGTTTCTGGGAAGAACTTTTGTATGTACAATGCCAAGGCACCTTGTTCCTGAACTTTTTTCACACTGTAGTAATACTCAGCTTACTATTATAATTTAGTAATAAAGATACTTTATAATAGCAATTATTCTACTTTTCAACTCTTATGATTATGATGTTACTGGTAAATAATTCAAAGCTTTGCAGAATATATTTAGAGGTTTATAGTATTTAATAATAAAATAATACTAGAATTGCTTGTAAGATAATAATTATTAATGCTCAGCTTACTAAAACTACTAAGAGTATAAATAGTAATCAAATAGTAATATAACTTATTATATTGATAACATCTCTTCTCTGTTGTTGGTTGTCTAATAACTGGTAAGGAGTCGGTATATTTATATCCTATGTAAGTTTCCACAGCTAGAACATCCAAGTACTAACATAATTTATGGGGAAGCAGCTCTTCACTGGGATGTGGCTCACCCATGGCAACCCATTGAAAACAAACTTCCACTATTATTATCACAACCAATATGATAGATACAACTTTGCAAATATGGGAGCAGGTACTTTGAAATATGGAGAATCATAATATGTAATTATTATAATATTTCAAGCTGGTACATTCTTATCATATTTTTAAAATTGTTTGCACCAAACTATATACTTACCTGCTTGAATCCAGTTTTGCATCAGAAGGCATCTAATAACTAACCTTGTAACTCATTCTGGTACTTGTATAGATCATATATATTTAGTAGTATGAGTTCTTACCCTCATTCATAAAAATTCTTTACAATTACAGCGCCTGCCAAAGAGCTGAAAAACTGTATCAAAATGCATATAAAATTAGGCAATTTGACTACATGATATTTACTTACATGACTGACCTGTGGATTTAATAATTTATAACTAGCTTTAATAGCATCATTAAAGTACATACGAATAGTATTAGGCCACGGTGGCAAATTTGATGAATTCTATTCTTCTATTAAAATTACAAGTTGAAAGATGTATTTATGTTATTAAAATAAGATAAAGTGTACAAGAAACCAAGATTTAAGATAAGTATAACTTTCATGACAGCTTTACAGCACTATTGAAGTCAGGATTAACGACTATTAACTTTATTCAAGACAAATATTCAACCATAATAGCATATATGATAAGAATTTCAGTTAAATGAAATAATCTATTTCTATCAGAATCAGATAAACTACCAACTGTTAGGCATACACCTAACCGTGGACTAGTTAGCTAGCCCTGTGACTTATTTCTTGACATCACATGTTCAACTCTCGATGAGAGCAGAATTACTATTACGTGAAAGTAATTTATAATGTTTAATATTACACTAGATTACTTCAAACCATCTTCGTGTAATGCGGGATTAATTCTATTGAACAAAGATAAGCTTGCATCACTGGAAAGTGATTTATGCAAGAATCAGACAGTAAATCTTTGCGGGATTTATCTCTATGGATAGAGCAAAGGATTCTCTTTAAGAATAAAAAGGAACAAGCCAAATCAATCAGTGTCGCTCAAAGTTATAAGCCAGTTGTTAGTGGTGAACGACGAAGCTTGCTATAACTGATGTCAATGATTAGTGCGATGATATTGTTGCCAAGGTGGAAGAATACACACATGTGATGTTGGATAGAATAGTTAGAAAACTATTCGAAGATTAGTGTTCAGGCAGAAAGGAAACTATTTGTTAGTTTCTGTCTGCATGACACGAGACGAAGTTGGCCACTTCACATTCTAGACGCAACTAACCAGCTGCAGCCAACCACGCTGTTTTTCTGGCAATCTATGAGTAGAGGACCACTCACCAACGAGCACAGACCACCTGCGTCGGAATAATGAGAGGTAATCAGTACTCGTATGATGTTCAAGCAATTGAGAAGATGTCTCAGTGTCAAACAGTGTTCGCACCGGTTGATCGAAGGTTGATGGATAGAGTTATCATAGGGAGGTATAAGATTGTACAGGCATTAGATGTAGAGGCCGCGGAAACTCACGCGGGATATAAATATAAGAGTTCCTCCCTTCACTTCAGACTCAATCAAGCAACAGAGAAGAGATCTTATCAAAATTATATTGTTCTACACTTTTGATCGATACACATTCGCGCTCTTAGTAATTTTAGTAAACAGAGTCCCTTTGCTATTACTTTATTATCTTTCTTGATATATTCTCCCGTATCGGTTATTGGCCTTAACTTACGCTACCGCCTAACACCAACTTGGAACATAGTAGACTACATAGAGTTCTTATTGATAATATATGAGTACAAACATGCAAGGTTACAGTACAGTGATTGAACTTTTTACAACAATTTCAATATATGTTGAAAGTTTATATTAAGTGTCAAATTCTGAATTAGAAATAATGGATGAAACATGTACAAGATACTGCTCAACCTATAACACTGTATCCCTATTCTCTGGATATCTGGAAACCTAATTGCAAAGTATTAAATCTATTAGTCTGTTGTATAAGTAGATATCATGTAGTTAAATGTCTTGATTTTGTATGTATTTTAATTGAATTTTTCACCTCTTTTATTGTTTCTATAATTTGAAAGAAATAAAACAACACCAGGTAAGAACTCATGCTACTGAATATGAATAATCTACAGAAGTACTGGAATGGAGTACAAGGCACTACTTAGTATATGCTTTTTACTTCTAACTGTAATGAAAAGAAAAGAGTGGGTACTTCAGGAGAGGCACATTTAAAAACATGATACAGATGCAATAACTCAAAATCTGATAATAATAATCTCATATTATGATTCTCCATATCCAAAAGTACCTGCTTACATTTTGCAAAGTCATATCTATAATATTAGTTGCAATAATAGAGTTGAAGTTTCTTTTTCCACTAGTTGCCATGGGTGTTAGGCATATGCAGTTCCAACACCCTCCTCTGGCCCCGATGTAGGGCCCGAACGTCACCTACAGCACGGTGTATAGTTGCTGGTTACCAGCAAAAATTGCGGAATTGGCAGCATTCTCATAACAGCGTATACATCGTCGTCGTCCGTCCGACCAGAAGCTGTTCACAGGATATATGAGAGGGGTAGTGTGCACTGCTCATACAGCTGGAATCCAGTATATGATACAAATGATATCTACATGAGCAGGAAAACCTACCGAATCAGAAAATTAATAAATGCTTCATGTTGGCCGACGACAAATAGTCATAAGTCTGCAAGAACAGACGGGAGTAAAGGAGACGTAGCTGCAAGCCCACTCTCACTAGGCAAATCAAAGAAGCGATGGAGCACTAAGCCTACCAACTCCACGTAAAGATAATGCAGTCATGCCTCTGTGTTGTCACCGTTGTCTAATATTAAGACAAATCACCTTGGTAACAAAGGAACAACTGGTATGTTCGCAAATTGGGTGGCATACTCAGACTAAGTTCATATGGCAAAGGTATCGTTTACTTCCAACTGGCAGAGTCTCGCACACCTTCAGGAAGACGAAGTACAATAAGCCAAATGACCAGAAGCGGGGAAATATTCAGGGTCTACGAGTGTTTGCACTTAGGATTGATAAGACGAAAGACTAGTAGTTGTTGTGGAGGTACTTAGTTAGTATAGGTATTAGATGTACCGGCCGCGGAAACTCACGTGGGATATAAATATAAGAGTTCCTCCCCAGTTACTAGACAGACAGCAACAGAGAAGAGATCTTATCAATATAACAAGTTATTATCTACACTTCATACTCTTGGTAGTTTTAGTGAAAACGAGTATTAGTGATTAAATTACGACACCTTCCTGACACTGCTCCGTTATCAAACACTTAAACACTTAACCTTACTCTACTGAGCTCTGAGTTGGTTACCCGTAACAATGGGTGAGCCACATCCCAGTGAAGAGCTGCTTCCTTGTAAAGTACGTTATACTAACTAAGTACCTTTTGAACAATCTAATAACTTTTTCATCTTATCCATCTAGGTATGAATACTCTAGACTGTAAGAACAATTATTTTACTTGGTTTTTAGGATATAGTTAACTTCATCTTCCTAAGAGTGTCCATGACTTTACTAGTTAAACACTACAAATGTCTTTGTCATACTATAAACTTAGCCTAGACTATGCTACTTTATTGCAAATAATCTATTAGCATCTCTGCTATTAAAGTGATCAGTTTCAGCTTCAGACATCAGTAACCAACATATAAGCATGACTGCATTATCTTCTTAAAAGTCAGTAATCTTAGTTTTCTATGACCTTTTAATTGTTTAACAAGAGACTTCTTGCAGCTATATTTTCTTTACTCTTGTCTAATTAATTCTACCTAGGTTCTCCAATAACCCTTCTAGTGTCAAGAGAGTAGGTGCCAACTTCCCTCTATTTTGTTCTATGATTATCTCTTATATGGTAGTATTTTTATCCAATTTGTCCAATTATTATCTGATGACTTCTTTGATGCTTATACAAATTATAGTATAACTTTATATGCCAGTGATATCAACTGATTTGCTAGATTCTAGCTGCATAAGCTTCACTAAGTTCTCTTCTCTTCTCATATATCCTGTGAACAGCTTCTGATCAGATAGACAACAGTACTACATATAATGTTATGAGAGAGAGTTATTTTAATTGTAATTTACTAATAGTACACAACTTTCGAATATATAATAGATGAGGCCTAGTTCCTATACTAGGGCTAGAAGAAAGTATTGAGCTTGATTGCAATGAGTATAAAGGCTGAACTCAGTATTGTATTCACTATATACCTAATATATAAATAGAAATTACCTAATTATTAAAATATAATTAATATTGTAATAGTTAACTATTATGTGGTTGGTATTCTATATTATAATTAATATTATCTGAATAGAATTAGAAGCTGATAAAAGTAAACTTTAAAATATAAAATATAAAAATCAAAGCTCCATCAAGTTCATAGAAGGAGGTATAGGTAGAATTTTCCTACTACAGACTACTTAAACAATAGCTAATATTCTTTTTCTTAATCTGAGTTCTATCTTATTCAGAACCTCAATTTGCTATTAAATAAGAGGCAATGTAGTATATTAAGATTTTCTACTACTACAACCTGTTTCTAATATTGTTAGTATTAGCAAATACTTCTTTTAAAATTCTTAGATGTCTAACTTAAACATACATTGAAGTAAAATAATAGGAATTCCAATATTAGGATATCTGTTATGACCAACTTAAATTCAAGTTAAACTAATAGTAGCTGTTATTTCAATCATCCAACTTGGTCCTAGTGGTAGTAAAATAAGTTAATACCAGCAGAGTACTCAAGTTGAAGACTAGTTCTCTTTTTCTCCATAAATAAAAATTTTAAAATAAAGAGAACTATCTTTAATAGAGCAGGAGGCAGGGTGAAAAATTCCCTGCCTCATACTGCTCTATTAATGATCCAAGAACTATCTCCTAGCCCAATCTCTTGCAGGACTGTAATCTCTTATTAGATTAGAGACATAATGGTATACAAAGATCTTCCACCTCTATAACCTATTTATAGTATTTCTAGTATGAGTAAAATACTTCTACTTCAGAAATTCTAATATGATAAACATACGTGGTGGAAGAATCTTAGTTATAATTAGCCTGCCATATACTAATTATAACCATAGGTTCAATCTCTCTACCAAGTACTAGTAGTAGTGAAATAGTTCACCACCAGTATAGTATTTTAGTATAGGACTTCTTGTAATATTTTTCTTCTTATCAGAAATAAATTTCAAAATAAGGGAATCTATATATAATTTCATTAATAAGTAGTATAGTGAATAAAGTTAAATAGTACTTGCAAGTTATTATTATATAATCAGAATTTCTGATATTATCAAAAGTAATTTGCTAACAATTATTTTATTAGTATTTTCTTTCTTCAGAAAGAAAAATTCTTATACTACTTACTAATAGTTAATAGTGTTGTCTGACTATTAAATTAATATATGAAAATAGTATAATAGTATCATATTAATACTCTATTGTTATTAAGTATTAATTTAGTTACAGTTGTTTTCTCACAACTATGTATCTAAGAATTTTATAAAGTTGTACCTAAATCAGAGATCAGTTTTGTCTAAACTAATAATAATAATAAATTGACGTACCTTATTCTAATATATTAATTATCAGGAAACACAAATACTGTAGGCGCCATCATGGATATAATATATATCTGAATTCTATAGAAAATCAGTTAAGCATTCAAGATACTGTAATGGAAACTTAAATATAGAAAAATAAGTTAAGAAATACTAACAAATTCAGATATAATTATTAATTCTCCTATGATATCTGAAAGTAGTAATTCTAAACCTTATTCATTTGAAGAGAATATCATATTAGTAAATATTGTATATATTTGGTTTACTAATTATAGTAATAGACTAAGGTCTCTCTTACATATATGAAAATAAACAGGTTTAATATAACTATAAACCTTACTCTGTTAGTTCATACTTATCTTATTTGAGAGAACAAATAGGAACAAAACATATTTACCTGTTAAGTAGCATATAGTTTTTAAGAAATAAAATATTACTGTTTAACAGAATAGAGATAAGGATAAAAATGGGGATGACATTCAATGTCATCTCTCTTTGACTTTCATAAAGAATGTCAAATGTAGTCTAAGGTAGTAGAGTTCATAATCTATATATATAGAGAAGGGAAACTATAAAAGAAAAGTAATTAGTCAGAGATATCTCCTACCATGTGTGCTAGAAGCAGTATCTGATTATGAGTATAATATATAATATGAAAAGATAGAATATAAGGAAGAAAGAAAGGGGTCTTACCAGATAGCTCTTATACAAATTCCCAACATGTAGAACCCAAATATTTGATGTAAAAGTTTGTATGGTAAATTATCTGTGCACATCTGAGCACCCATACTAAATTCAAAATGGAATGTTTAGATTCTCAACGCTGGGAGCTGCGGAGAGTCCTGGAGGCAGCTTGTGATGGTGGATGTATCGTGTCGTGTTGCGTATTTGGAAGGAAGGAAGAAGAAACGAAAGAAAGAGGTACCCCCGGACCCACCCGTACGTCACGCTCCCGAAAGCGCTAAGGCTTGAATATTACTTCTGGTTATTGTGCGGGACTATCTTGTGACTCGCGGGTTAGTTCGTGCATATAGGTTTATGTAATTATTGATAATCAGGGCCCCCTGACGGCTCCGCACAATCCGACACGTATTATCACTCGAAGGCTTCCGCCCTGACAACAGGCGTTATGTACATTGCGCAGCACAGATTCGAATTGCTCAATGAAGTAGGCACCGCACCCTCAAACTAGGCTTCAAAGATACCACACTAAGCAAAATGGCTCGGCCTCTAATCCCACAAGTTCTATCAATTCAAAGAGTACTCGTAACTATATTTCAACTAGTTAAGTAGTCAACTCCTGCTACTCAAGAGTGTGCACTATGGACCTATAACATCCCCGACTCTAATTTGTTTGATCTGTTTCATGCAAAAAGTTGAAGATATAACCTGAAAGAAAAATTTCATCGTGACATCATAAAAAAAAACAGCACTACCCTCCGACAACCGACAACCTTATCGATCCCACATTCCTTAATATCGTACCCTCCTCCTCCATCCTGCGTTCAAACCTCCGGAAGACGTATAACGAGATTGGTTGGGCTGAGTTATTTCGCTCAACTCCAAATATGAAAAGTGATGGGTATAGAAAGTATAAACAATGAATGGTAGAAGATTGCTTAACAAAAGGGAAATGAAAGAAAAAAAGAGAGGTCTTGGTAACGTTAAGATAAAAAGAGAAAAGAACGCCCAACAGACGCCTAAACAAAATACTCAAAACATATATGTATATAAAACAGAATGCCGTGCAAAGTGAGGAGAGCCGGAATGACAGTCGGTGTCGTTAAGTAATAGGAGTAAAGAAAGTATGTAAGTTAACTAAGCAAGACACCATCCACCGTAATATCTGAAATGACCCAATGCTCCAATAAGTTGTTAGCGATATCCCCGTCCCCTTTTTCACCCCTCCCCCGCCGTATCGTTGGAAGACGCCGATCGTCAATCGCCCCCACCCCAAATGCCCCCATGGAAACAAACACAAAAGACAAAAGAAAGGTTTTTCATGTCTAACCATCGTCATCATCACGAAGCAAAACAAACGCCCACAAACTCGGACACATCACAGTGACCAAACTAGGCCGAGGCACAACCGGATCTTTTTTTTTTTAATTAGTATAGCCATCCTCCATCCGTATTATCATTTCTCGATTTTCCACCAGTTGCAACCCCGCCATTGGCGAAATCCAGCCTGGGAAGTTGAAGCTTAAGTTCCTCGTGTTCACGCTGTTGCTCCTTCTTCCTGCGTCTCTCCTTCTTGGCCTCTTTTCCGGTATCTCGACTGTACTGCTCGATCCTAGGGCCGAATCGAACATCGGAGATTTCCCACTCGTCTGCCACGGCCGCGGCTACCCATGTTTTAAGCCCTTCATGAAGAGCAGTGTGTAACCGCTCCTTGCATGTCCTCAAACTGCCCCCCATAAGTCTCTCCCAACCGGAGTTTCTAAGGTCTAAACGAAGATTGTTTCGCTCTTCACGAGTCTCCAGGCTCGCAATACACCCATTGAGCAAGTCCATGTGGTTTGCAAGGTAGTTGGTAGCCTCCCACTCGACACCGCCAACGTAAGGGGCTGCGGGCACTGGTGGGCGTTCCGCAGGGAAATGGTTCGTGCAATATGTGTAGCCTCCACCCTGACTATAACCTGGCGATAACACTGGCAACGCAATGACATTGGCACCGTGAAGGAATATCCAGAAGACTTCCTTCGTGATATTAGAAACCTCTTTGCACCATCTCTTGTAGGGCCGTCTCGTATGGGCAGCCTCAATAAATTCAACCGGTCGCTGGTCCTCACTAGGGACCTTATCAGCAAGGTATCCTAGTATCCTCTTTGACCGCCCTGGCTTTTGGGCCTGCGGTGCGGTAGACAGATGCGTGAACAAAAGATTAATGATAAGCCCGCGGGTCGTGAATTCCGATGGCCCCTTCTTTTCCTCGTCAAACAGAAGTTCGATCAAACGAGTAAAGACCATGTTCTCCATCTCCAGAAGCTTCTCGAGGGCCAAAGAAGCTGTACAGAGCGCCTTAAGACAGAGTAGAAGCTCGTGAAGCAACAAATCTTCATGCTCCTCCCTAACTCACATAAAAAGAGTAAGTAACAGGATCAAGAAATAATTAGAAAAGCCATCGGTGTTATTACCTCCACTCAATACGCAATACCCTCTCCAGAACACCCCAAACTGCCTGCATGCCACCAAGCTCAACGAATCTCTCAACCCATCGCAAGCGTTCATTCCGGAGCACGAGGCGGAGCTTATGAAGTACAGAAACCTCAACATCCTTCATTCCCTGCTCGCTCCGGACACATTTTCCATCAATATCTTCCGCAAACACCAGATGCCCCTTGATCTTAGGTCTAGCCGCATCCCGGAGCCACTCGACCCATTCTTGAGGGCCAAGAGTGGGGACCATAGTTGGAGAGGTTGAACCGTTACTCGGAATAGCAGATGTCGAGGCTGGAGGGAATACAATACCCTTAACACGTAGGCTCTTGTCACTAGTAGGGCCCGAATCAGAGCTTTTTTGCTTCTTTGGCGAGCCCAAGAACGTAGGAGTAGACGAACTCTTGTCTTTATAAGCTCCAAAAGTACGGCTACGGGGTCTAGTCTTCTTGGTTGGACTAGGTGGGACATCGAGACTCCTAGTTTCTTCCCCTGACTTTGGCCTTGTTTCGGATCTTCCTCCATGTGCAGTTTGTGGCCTTCTCCCAAACAAGCCTGATGAAGAGGGTGCCGCTATAGCTTTTTCGGCAGTCTTCTCCATTTGTGCCTCTTTTCTAATGAATTCTTGTTTTACTCTGATATCTAGTTTTCGCATCCGGTCCCGGAGATTTTCCGGCACACCTCGAGAATCCTATTTCAGACATATTAGTGTGAGTAAACGAATAAAATAGTTTACGAGAAAACTAACAAGTAGAGCTTCAAAGGCAACATCAATCCCCTCCAAATCCAAGCCAGCGCTATCGCTGCTCTTGGCACTCTTTCCACTCCCTTGACTACCTTGGCTTCCTCGGCTACCTTGACTCCCAGTAGGAGACCGCCGGCTATCTTCTGATCGTTTCTTCTCCACGCTGCGTCGTCGCTCATAACTCCCCTTTCTTGGCGATGCGACACTAAACCCGCCAGATAGTAACGAAGTCGAAGGAGGAATATAAGCACTCTTTGGTCTCTGCTTAGGCTTTCCGCTACTGCTACCACTTCCGGTCGAGCCGTTTACGGGCTTCCTAGTCAGATTGGGCTCGTGCTGACCGAAGAAATTGCGTTGAGATGATGGTGTATATTCGTTTGGAGTATACTTCCTGACCAATTCCTCCGTGCTTGCTCGTTCGCGCTGGGTGGAGATGGAAGAAAATGACGAGAACGAAGCCCGCGGTTGCTGCTCGATCGGTGCGGGGGGGAGGAGACCACGCTGCAGGGAGGTATTCGAAGATGACGGGGTAATTCTAGGGCTACGATCCTTAAATGGAACTGGAGGAGGCTTTCTGCTTTGAGAATGAGGGTGGTCTGTTGGCAGCGAGAAAAGGTGTAGACCTCCAATTGACCCGGGGTCGTTGGTAAACCCTGAGCTCGTAGGCGTGCTTGGTGCAATCTCAGGAGCCGGTCTCTGATTTTCCTTGTCCCTCGAAAGGCCTTTGATATCAACGGCAGGCTTCTTATTCATCCTCAGAATTGAAAAATCGATTGTGCTTCTGGCTTTGTTCGGCTTCTTTTGACCTCCAAAACGTCCCGTATTCTGAGCTGAGCTCTGTTCAGCCACCTTATTGAAATTATTGATCAGATCAAACACGGTCCCCCCCCGAACCTCTAAACTACCTCTCGTGGGGGAAGAAGGAACCGATTTGTCCTTCCTTGAAGTAAACGATGAAATGGATAGAGACGAGAGGGACCTCTTATGCATCTTTCCGCTAGGCTTCTGAGCGAATGGTGGATTGGGTGGTTCCAACGGCGGCAAGAACGAGGAATTGTCCAATGACAACTCCGGTAGCTGAGGGGGGTCCATTGAGCCTGTTACCATATAATTATTCAGAGGGTTTGAAGACCCGCTGCCGCTGAAATATGAAGACGACTTCTTGCCGGGAAACACTGGAGATTTCTGAGGTGACTTTGATGGGGATTTTGATGGTGACTTGTGAGGAGAAACAAAGGAGCGTATTATTGCGGTTGCCGACCGCTTATGGCCTGGTGTCTGAGGAGTGAAAGTGGTCATGGTGGTCATTGGGGTTGCGGACGTAGGGTTATCCGGAGAGAAGGGGGTGCTTGAGGGCAAAGCACAATAACAATTAAAAACACATGCAATTGTAACGACCAACAACGGGAAGCGGTCAACGAAGGCAAGGAAAGAAGCAGAAAAGAGGAGAGAAAGGAAAGAAAGGAAAGGAGCAGAAGTAAATGCGAAAACAGTAAGGAAGAGCAAAAGGGGGAGGAATCGAGACAACCACAACAACAGCACGAGAAATGTGGGAGTCACGGGTTTGAGCAAGGAACAAGGAGGGATAAATGAAGGATCCAGATGGGGGAGGAGCAGAAGAGGGAGGATAAGTATGTACGAGGCAGAGGAGAGGGTTTCTCTTGTTTTATTTCGCCTGCCCACAGCTACCGTCTATACCTAAAAGAACTTGATGAACGCCCTGTCCGTTGTTTACGACTGAGCTGGCAACCATTGGTGAGGGATATGGATGGTTGCTACGGCAACAGAGCAACCCACTAACCCCCGCTGCGTAGCGGGGGAGCATCAATACAATTCGACCGATTAGACCGCCACCTGTATGTTTGCTTACTTGACTGGGACTTCTTTTACTTTTTCCCCTTCCCTCCCTCCCAATCGCTATTGAACCCCACCGCATCCTTCACTGATCAGAGTTGGCCTTCTGCACCCTGCATCCCAACGCCTGTCAACTCGTCCATTCCCGACTTCCCCTTTCACCTTTATCGAATCAAATGGCTAAAATCTATGGGCCGTCATCCCATTTCTGCGGATAAACGCTGCACATGCTGCACACTGGTACCGGTACACATGAGACTCCAGCGACTGCGGCAATCCCTTCTTGGTCAGTCATTCAGTTCGAATCGAGTAAACAATTAGCTTAGAATAGGCCACTTTCCCTAATAAGTGAATACTCAGTGCCGGCGCGATACAAGAGGAGTTAATGGTGGCTGCTGTTTATTATTTGTTGTTGGCCGAAGAGGGGAGATGGAGAGGGAGAGAGGGAGAGGCAATTTCCGTACCCCACATTCTACCTGGCCAGACATCTGCCAATGTGGTGCTAGGCAACTGTCACACACAAAATATATCATAACATCACAATGTATCCCCCTCATGTGCGTTCAACCCCTACAGTACTGCGGTGGAGCACACATCACTTCCGCACAACACGCCCTGACTGTATCATTTTCATTCTTCACAAAAACCCTCCACCCTAATTTTATCATGTGCTTTCTTTTTTTCCCAATTACATTCCTTTATCCGTCAGGATTAGCTTGATCAGCTTGCTTCATCCATCCCTTGGTACTTGGCTGTATCTCGGGGCAACCAGATTCCTGAAGCAGGTACGGTGCCACCGCCTACCAACAAAGCGTCAATCAGGCACGAACTACTGCAGTACAGACTCTACGGGCGCCTCAAGCATCACAACTAACCTCTACGAGCATCATACACAAGGATATATCTCCTCGAAAACCAGTATTCGTCCATCCGCTATGGCCACCAGCTCACAGCTGCCATCAAGCTACCAGACTGCCTCTTCGCTCACTACGCCCTTCACTTCATCACCTCCCAGACAGGTCCGATGTGGCACGACGGTTATATTCCTCGGTGCTCCGACTTGCTCAGCAGTGCTCCAGACTAAATCGTCAAAACTCCTCAAGGATAACGAATTATTGGATGCTTTCCGGGACCGAAATGGCAACGGAACTGGCAGCGGCGACGATGTTGATCCCACCCAGGCCACAATCACCTCGGCAACAAGCGAGCATACAACCTGGCGGATACTCCCGCTGAGGAGGAAACGGCTGCCAACTGGCCTCTCCGAAAAACCGCATACACCAATCATTCCACCAGCTGAGTCTTGTGATGAAACATCGTCGACTGAATACTCATCCTCCTCTGCTGCTCCGGCCAGCGGCGAAGATCTCACTCGTTCCTTTGCTATTCATAATGTTCCATCCTCTCCCGCGCACCTTTCAACTACCACCTCAGTTGATACCTCCTTCGTCACCACCACGGATGGCTCCTTCGCTTCCTTCACCAGTAATGCCACTCCGAACTCCTGCGTTCCGGCACTACCACCCATCGGAATGCTTACAGACTTACGGAACCTCCCCAATGCCCGGTACTTGACTTCAATCCAACCGCAAACAATGTCGATATCCACAATCGTGGGAATAATCTCCATCTCCCCCGTCCGGAATATAGTAACCAGGAAGTTCCACAAACCCTTAATGCTCCAAACGCTCTTGGTGGGGGACGAAACTGCTGCTGGATTCAAGATTGACATCTGGTTTCCTCTCACATCTGCTACCCCGGCCAGTAGGACCTTCAAAGAGACAGTCGACTCCCTCCGTCTTCAGGATGTCATACTCATTGAAAATTTGGCTTTGGGTGTTTGGAATGGTAAAGTCAATGGGGCCACGTTGAGGAAAGACCGTACACACATTCAGCTAGCTTATAGACTTAATCGGTTTGGATCACGGGAACGAAGGAAATGGGGCAGTGTCAATCTGCAGAGTGGGGGTGAGGATCTCGGACTAGAGAAGATCAGGAGGGTCGCGGAGTGGGCAGAGAATTTTGTTGATCCTGGGAGGGCAAGGAGAAATAGGAAGCCCAGAGAAGATGGAGGAGAGAAGGAAGGGGAGACCGACCTCGAGGACTGCGAGGAAGAGGACACACAGTTGCCAGACGATACCCAGTATTAACAAATGGGGTAATTCGGTTCTGTTTGGCAGATGAAAGCATTGCCACCGGTTGGTTAGGTTTAGAAAGGCACACAGATCATCCGCAGAGTGGCCTAATTTGGCCACTACAAGAAATCATTGCGCGAAGCTATGGATAGCGGAGGCTTTTGGGAAAGGCCCAATCACATATAATACTTAGAGATGCCGTGATAAGCTTCTATCGTATCGTCTTGTGGGGAAGATGCATTATCGTAATTGCAATCTCACAGCCCAATCCGCCATTCGTGCTTACAGGAAATGTAAGGTGAGCACTAGGATTTGGTTTGGGCGGTCGCCAGACTTCACTGCCATAATTGTATCATAGTATAATAATATTACCAACCGTGATCATAAACACATGCCCGCTGGAATTCCCCGTCATAACCTAGCGGTTGCGCATAGAAATTGGGCCCTCTAACGATTGAGGAATTTGGCGAAAAATATACCGTAAACGCATACCCATAACTTAAAACTACTGTTCAAGAATTACCGGTACTTCTCAGATACCCAGTCCAATACGGTACCGTAGAGTAAGTGCAGGAAGTGATAACTTCCTGCTTTGTCATACAGCACCTAGCGTCATGATTATTATTGTGGATCATTTCCTCACCGGACACAGTGCAGTCGTACCCCGTCCCCCCTTCTCTATTTGAATAAGGTGCTGGGCTAGTACAATTGCCAAAGTATCACCCACAACTCAAAACATTTATCTGCTCGTATAGTTCCTGCCTACGAGGGAAAACCCCCGTCCCACCATGCCACCGGAGTCACTATCGGCCCCGGCATCCTCCCACCGTGATCCGCAGTAGACACGGCGAGCCCATCTTCCGCCAAACCGGCACAACAGCATGATCTGACACGCAAGAAATCTCTCATATTGTACGAGTACGGTACCGGTATGGGTAAATGACGCGTAGAGTAGAGTACTCGAGCACGGGTATTCGGGCAGCAACTGCAAGGCTCAATCGGGGAACGACTTGCACTTTTGACAGGCTGGATCAGAGCACTAAATTACGCGGCCTGATTGATACGGTGGTACAATAGTAGTCTACTGTACTCGTACAGTATTTTCTGGCGGTAGGGATTTGGTCTGAGTAAGTCCAGGAACAGGGCTGGGCTTTGCAGCGTTTTGCAGACGTGTACTTTACGCTTCCTACCTTACTCAATTACTGTATCATACTTGCCTTGTGCAATTGCTGTGGTCAATGGTTCCCTTCCGCCTTCCGTCAACATTTCCTTTTTACAAAATTCAATCAAACCCTTTCTCCCTCTAAATTTGTTCCTCACTCGTAGAACTCTTCCACAAACGGGCGGCGAAACAACGTTGTCAACAAACCCTTTATCGATACATACAGTACGAGTACTGTACGAGTACCCTACCCGCAGCAACCAACACAACACAAAAAAAAAAAAGGCTTGTCTCGATCAGATAACGGAAGCTTCCCCCCCGAAAAGAAAATCATCCGCTTTATCAATCATAAAAATAAAATAAGAATGCCCTTAGCAGCCCTTATTCGCCGCGGGACCTCGTTCTTCAATAACGAGAAATCCATCGGCACCGCAACGAAAGAAACTTTGTTTCCCGTCGTTTCGAAGGAGGTTGACGGTGAGGATTGCGATCACGATTGTGATCATTGCCCCGGTTATGGCAGGGCATTTGACAAGATTGGGATTGAGGCCGAAGGCGAGCTGTGGGGTGGGATTAAAGGATTTGCCAACCACGTCATCGTAGCTACCGGTGAGACTGACTGGATTAGGGATGTGGAGGACATCAAGGGGTCCGTTATGAGGGAGCTCAAGAAGAATAGTGAGATGTTGGAGCAGGGCGTGAGTCTTACTTTACTTGCTTGTCGTTTACACATTGTGGAATGTCAATTTAACTGACTGGTGCTGGTACTGTTCAGAGGTTGATGATTTCGGCTTCCAATTTGCATCCACCTCTGGAGTACTATTCCGCTGCTGAGGAGGGGAAATCACAACCCACCACTGTTATTGTTCTTCCTTCATTCACCGTCGTTGAGAATGTCACCCCGAACGAGACTCCGGAACTCATTAGACGGTTCATCAACACTGGCCCGACAACTTCGACTCCTCTGGACCCCCCTCCATTGACTCCTATGGGTCCTGTTTCTCCATCCACTCCGTCGACCTCACTGAGCCGTGCCTTCTCGTTTACCTTCAGAACTGAACCTAAAAGTGAAACAGAATCCGAGCCAGCGAAAGTCAAAGCTCCCTCTCCTGCTGCTGAACCCTCCTCCGAAGCCAGCGGCGCGCCCATCCCCGAAAAGGAAGCAGAAAGGGAAGAGCACATTGCAGAACCCTCCCTTGACGACTCCTTCACCACCCTCTCCCTCGCGCCCTCCTCGACCCTAAAATCCCGCCCGTTTCCACATGCCTACCTAATTCTTATATGTTCGCACCGTCGCCGCGATGCGCGCTGTGGTGTCTCTGCTCCTATCCTGCGCAAAGAATTCGAAAAGCATCTGCGCCCGCTCAATCTCTGGCGCGACATCACCGACACCCGCGACGGCGGTGCCAAGGTGCTCTTCATCAACCACGTCGGCGGGCACAAGTACTCTGCCAACGTTATCATTTACAGGAAGGAGGACGGGCAGGGAATTTGGCTGGCAAGGGTCGCGCCGAAGCATATTGAGGGGATCGTCAAGTTCACTGTTTTGCAGGGAAAGGTGGTCCATCCGGATATGATTCGTGGGGGGTTTAATAGAAGGGTTGGCGGGATTAGTTGGTAGTTGATTGTAGCCATGAGTTTTTTTTTTTTTTTGGAGGTGTTTTTTTTGTTGATGGGTGGGGGGATTTTAAAAAGGTTTTTTTTTGTTCTTTTACTTTCTTCGTGTCATGTAGTAGTGCTTTTGGTAGGGCCATGGGATACAGCGTTACTTCCTTACTCGTATACAGACTACATACCTAGATTAAATTTTGACAGATGCTTCTCTTGAAGCGACAGCTTTGCTACCAGTATCGCATCCTATTTGCTTGTTTGTTTTGTCTGCTTCTACTTCTGCTTTTCAACATTTTGCGCTATGGTACGAGATTAAAAAGGGTGGGCTAGTCAACCTTATTCCCGTTGTCAGGCTTAGCAAGTGCCCCGGGCAAGCGAGTGAGAACTTGTGCATTTTCCGAACGAGGCTTTAGACGTCCCATCTCAACAGCGAGACTCTAGAATAAAATTTATCTCGCCTGTGGCTTTTATATCCTTTTTGTGCGCAAACCCTCCTAGCATCAATAACGCCAATGCAGCATCCAAGCTCTAGTGGGACCGCAATGGCCAATGCGCTGAGGCGTGGAACTGTGCTAATAGCAATTTTCTCGTGCAGGCACTTGCGCCGTAACCTTTAAAACCGGAATGTGTCGGAGCTGCTTCTCCTGGCAAGGTTGATCTATCGTATCCCTCTTCGCGATACTTGTCCCGGCAGAGGCCCGCTGCTATCTCTCTCTCTCACTCCCAATCCAAAGGAGGAGTAGGAAATTCTGCGTCTCTCAGTTTGAGGTCCGATTATTTCAATTTCACGGCACTGTAGGGCGGGCCGAGGTGTCGCGCCGACAACACGGTCACTCGAATTATCATGCACGAGTACTAGTACAGCACTCGTGCATGTTCTACTCCTCATGCGCGCAATACGGGTGTCATGCAGGCGTTTCCATAACACAGGTATGTTGCGGGATCAGCGGTTCTATGGCGGGGATAAATAAAGGGATATCATAAAGTTTAATAGAGTCGACGATAAACCCCCCGGGAACCGGCTGGTTTTCGGGGTGCAAATTGTGGCCTCTTATCACGGGTTGTCCTAGTGGGTTGCCGGTAACCTCGGTCGGAGTTGATATCATTTCCCTTACTTGACTCGACTCAACCGACATACTACTGGTATCCCCTGAATGCTCTTCTTTTTTTCCTGCCAAACTTGACTTTATTTGAATTACACGTGATGGATTCTACGGGGACTCGCGAGTGGGAATTAGTCCAAGAGCTGAAGGGGTATACTTCCTGTGATGTGAGTTGGTTTTACGATTTACCGTGCAAATGCTGTAAACGCATGCTGATGTTGAGAAGGTATCGGACGCACTCCTAAAGCTCGGCTATTCTCATGGTGGATTTCTGTGCGATATTAGTACTCCCCCCCCGCGCTCCCTCCTCCCCTTTGCACCGTTAACCCCACCACCCCTAGCACCCCGCACACCCTTGCCCAAAATACCAATCGTAGCCCCCGCAACTACAGTACAGTTCAACACAGAGTCAAGTAAAACCTTCTTCCTGGGCCCAACGTCCACCGTGCATCCGGCAGGGGCCCACTTCGCGGACCTGATAGCGCCCGATCATGCCGTTGTGGTAACGCAGGAGAGGTATACTTCCAACGCGCTCGTCGGCGGCCTCGTTGTGGCGAGAATGCGTAAGTTAGGTGCCCCGCTGGTGGTCGTGGACGGGCGGGTGCGGGACATTCCGGAGTTGAAGCTTCCGGTGTATGCGCGTGGGACGAGTACCGTTGGTGCGGGGGCGGGGAGTAAGGTCGCGGGGCTGGGCGGCGAGGTGGTGGTTGGGGAGGAAGGACAGGGGGTTAGGGTTTGCGAGGGAGACTGGGTGTTTGCGGATGATCAAGGGGTGGTTGTTTTCCCCAGAGAAATGTTGGAGAGAGTGGTTGGGCTTGTGAGGGGGGTTGCGCTGGCTGATCAGAAGGTTTTGGCGGATGTACTTTGTGGGAAGGGGTTGGCGGAGGCTTTCAGGGAGCACAGGGGGTAGAGCTGAGATTGGCACCGGTCCTGGGGGAAGGGGGGAGGTTAATCATTGATGTGGGAGTAAGGAAGGGAGATGAAAGCGATACAAAGGAGGAAAGGGAGGAAGCTTGATCCAACCCTTCACATCGCTAATCTACGGGTGTTTTTTTCACCCGCGTGATATGTTTCACCAATGAGCTCTCTCTTGATACAAACTGCCTTCTGTCTGCTATCCATCGTATCCGGGGTGTGTCCTCGTCCAGCCTAGTAGCTAATACAGTGTCTATCACCTCGCCAAGGAATGATGGATAAGCATCTCACTCGTCTCGAAAGACTGTTCTTCCGGTCTACCAGGTTTAGCCAACAGGGAGGCTGGATCCGATATCCTACCCATTCATCAAGAGCATCAATGCATATGAACGTGCGCTTTTCAGAAGAGGTAGTCCGCAACATCTCTACAGCATTGGAGACTCGCGGTGCCCACCGATGGCCTTCTTCCAGTCTTCATAGCTTTGCGCAATTTCCTCTAGTACTGCTTCTAGTGCGCTTACAATCTATTTGAGCAGCCCCGACGCACTGGTCAATGGCCGTTCCTTTAGGGCGTTAAAGCCCAAGTGGAGACATGCAACGGCTACTTTTGCCCTCTGGCCCCATTGCGCAGCCCGTCTGTTATCGACTATTACCAATGAGCTGGTGCCGTATTGCGGCTTGTTAGCACTTGCCGTTTTCCTTCCATTCCTCCCTTGTCACATAATATATGTGCTGCCAACCGTGGATCTCCATGGCAAAACGAAACTATGATACATTATCGGATTCACTTCCCCCAATATACGTATACGAGTAGACTCATGTCGGGAGCTATATTAGTTTGGGGGGTGTCGGGATAAGATATACACAGTGGGTAGGAACTTGAATTGGCATTTGAGGTACCGATATTCGAGTTCGCACTGAAACATATTTCCCATGTGTATCCGCCCTCCCGACGTACCCCCCTCCCGACATAGCTCACGAGGCGAGCCTACCAGAGTCCTAATTCCCGCGTTTGTAAAAGCCATTCCCCCTCCCGTGGTTTTGGATGTGCTGGTCTCGCAGCCTCTCCAATAGGGATAGCTGGGCTCGGATATTAGAGCGGTTATTGGCAACAGTGGTGCTACCTGGCGCGCCAACGGCCGTGTTAGATAGAGGAATTGTTATTGTTACTGAAAGATTACGGCATTTTTTAGTTTTTCACTACTTAGGATATTATGCCCGAGTAGATGATAGAGTCAGTCGATAATCGGAAATCCGCGGGGACTCGGGAAAAACAGGATCATTATGGAACCTCATTGATAGCGCACAGCTGCCTAGTCAACCTCCCCCAAATTTGTATTGACACCACTATACCTGTTCCTACCGCATCAGTCTCGGGGAATTCCAAGTGCTCTCCTCCATATTTGGCGCGGTCAGCACCCTGAATGGAGAAGTCGGTAGGTCCGTTTCAGCGGTGTGGGAGAATACCTGTTCCGCCAGACCAGCACGGGAAGATCTTATCGGTCCTGAAATGGTATGCTGGTGGGGCCTGGCCTGTGCTATTCTGTTATACGGGGATCTGGGAGCTGGTGAGACGTATATCAGATATCAGCCGTCCTAGCCCACTAAGTGAGAGCAATGATAAAAACCCAGCACAGCTCTCCTACGGTATGATAGACACACTTCGTAGCGAGATAGACGGAAGAAACGCTGCTGTTACTTATATATTCCGCGACTCCAGCGCTCGGAGTGCGCAACTTGCGAGCACTGTGTTAGGATCAGTATTGAGGCAGGCTGTTGGAGCACTGGCAGGGATCACGGATGGAGTTGCGGACCCTGGCTTCCAGAGATTCTTGAGGTGTTGATCGGATCGCTATCACATTTGCAGAAGGGGCTTATCTGGATCCACGCGTTACAAGTAGGTGTCTTTCCTACAAACCGCAAGGCTCAACTCTCGGACTCCCTCTACCCCGTTGTCCGGGAGTGCCCGAGCGCTCCGCCATTCCATACCGGAGGGCCCGCAAATTGGACCGGACGTGGAGAGCTATTTTCTCGGCAGTGCCGATGTAATCCCTAACTTTGGGCGATGTCAGTATATATATGGACTGGAGGTCGAGAGAGGACCTAGACCTTAATGCGATTGACAACGAATTGCGAGCTGAGATGCTCAGAGTTATTCCGGAAAGATCTCGAAGATGTATGTACTGTATTGAGACGTTGGATTCCGCCCATTGGACTAACTTTGATCTCAGATTTCTTCTTGTTTGCACCGGTATTGACGCAACCCCAATAGAACCTACAATGCACAAGAGGTGACAAGCATTGTACAGGATGGCCAATGACCCGGGTTTACAGGATACAAACAACGCGACATCGGATCGGATAAGGTAGCAGGGTGGAAGCAGATCAAAGCTCGCGATGAAATCGCTGATATGGATTTCCCGCTATGAGAAGTCCCTGAAATCAGAGGAGTTGTGCCATGTAATGGGGGTACAGGTAGAATCAGGTGCGGGGGCTTATTACACCCGACGAAAGGCTATCAACAGCCCGTCTGCTTCACTTTATACTGCGCAAATATCCTGGACAACATCACATCCTACAAGTATTATATTGCTCACTCGATGAATGGCCGAAATCGGTCTTCCGCTTCGGAGCTAAAAATAGTAAAGAACAATATTACGGGAAATAAACTTAGGGCCTGTTCGGTAGCAACTAATTTGAAAATGCCATGGTATTTCTGGACTGCCGAACTGGCCCTCAATCATATAAGAAACCATGAAAAAAAAAAACAAGCTTTCAAAGGTACAGTACTCGTACTCTCCGGCCCCGCCTCTCCGAAACCTCGCATGAATCCAAACACCCTAAGCTAGGCCAAAACCATTCCTAACCAACCCTTCTCCTAGCGACCACACCATATCACTCCCCAGCCCCCTTCTCGACAACCTGGACCCCGGGTCAAGCCAGGTTTGTTCTCAGCCAGCACCTCTTCTCCGGCAACCGACCCACGGTGTCTGCTTCAAACCTTATCCACTCCTGCCCAGTGGCACGGTCAAAAAATCATAATATACTCTCAAAGGCCCGTTGTATCATAGCTCCTTGCCCCATCCCTTCTTTCTTCTGCTGGGATTAGCAAGCATTGACGCCCGCTTGTTTATCATCTTTACCATACGAGTACTGTACAGTAGTTTCCGATCCTAGAATTTCTAGTAAACAACAACACTTTCAGTAATTTAGCCATGGGGCACATACCGGTACCGACAAGATCGGACACGGTCATGAGTAAGCCATAGAGGCGTTGGAACATAGCAAGATCACTAATCGAGCCACGAGTTATCAAGATTACATCTGTTATCAGATCACCATTATGTGCAGCAATGGTTCCCTTGATAGTCAAAGTGGAATTGCCCAAAGAAGGCTCGTCAATCGGTCTGCGATAATTGCTGTCACGCACGGCAGCGTATTGTAATACGGTAGCGGTCTCCCGCAATAATCGTATTGTCAAACCTCACTCTAGTGACTCTACAGTTTGATGTTCCTTAGCGACAGCGAGGTCCTCTATCCGCTTCTTTGAAGTCTCTACCTCCCCAGTAAGACTTTGAAGATCACTGAAGGTGCTTGCCTCACCGGAGTTGACATATGAGTGCTTGGGGTTTGCCCAGGTCCCAAAGCGTTTCCCTAACGCCTCGGCAGCTTCCTCCAGCGCATTGGCCGCACCTTGTCTTTCACATTCGGGGGTTTAGTCTCTCGTACCATCAGATGCAATTGAAGCATTTATGACTTAGAAACCGATAAAAATATGCTTGGATGGCGCAGGGATGTTGGAAGGAGAGAATGAGAATGTTTGGAAGGACACAGTACAATGGAATCGTGGTTGAGTATTCAAGTTGGCGTTAATTAGACACAAGTGCTAAAATGAAGAAACGATGCGAAGTTCTTCCAGGCATTTGAGTTGGCAAACAAAGAGATGCCAAGCGTGACCCATTTTCTATTATTGTGTAAAATCAATACAGTAGTCTATATATTGAACAACAAACTCGTATCACTAAGATCCCATCTGGTCGAAATATAAACGAGTGTACGCATACTAGTATGACACCATACTCTAGGGGGTCATTAAAAATCAGAAGGCAAAACCCTCTTCTCCATAGAGAGTTGTAGCGACTACCGGTATCTCCGTCAGACAAAGACAGGCTTAGTTTGACAAGCTAACGGAATTGCAAATACCAGTCGATGAGACCCAATAAGTTGTCAGAAGGTGAGGGCGACCTTCTGCTGTTGTCGGGGAGGCGCTAGACTAATCCCTCCGAGAGCTTTTGATTTAGAATCCGGAGGCTATAGGGAGGACGGAGATAGTGGATTTCACGAGACTTTGCGACATCTTCCCGTTCCAGTTGCATCCTTATGATCACCTTGCATCCCCCCGCGACGGCTATGAAGAGGGTGCTCATGCTCGGCCATGCTCATTTCTGGTGCTGGGATTGATATGCGCTCTCTCCGACAGCATCTTCACGACTCCCCCACAGCCCCTCCGGGAAGCCGTGGAGAGTGGTGTTTAGCCATGAAGAGCAGTGTTTAGCCATGTCTATCGACAATGTTGGGGTTAACACCTTTCTGCCGCACCAGCATTTTCGCCACCACCTCATGTCCTTCCTAGGCCACTGAAAAGAGTGGTACAGCCATGCCCGTTCTCGGTCCTAGGACTGATAAAGTTCTACCCAAGCAGCATCTTGGCGACCCTCTCATGTCCTCCCTGGCGGCTGCGAAAGCATGGAATTCGGAGGGTCAACCTCTTTTATGAAAATGAGAAACCGTAGACCAGTCCCAATTCACTATTGGATTTTTCAGGGCCCTAGGCCTTCTTTTGTTTTTGAAAGGTTTGAGAAGTTACTGTATCCAAGCACGAACTGCCCGCAAATCCTTAGTCCGCCCTTGCTCAAATGTAATCGTGCTTGGGAGGGGGTAGAGCTTCTGCGAACCCACTGTATCATACTGGTATGATACTTGGTGCTGTGTTCGGACAGTTCGTGGTTTGTGACGGAATTTGACGGCCCCTCTCCCCTTCATTCCAAACAAAAATGGGTATCTTCACTTTGCAAAACCACAGCCTTGCTGCTCTGCAAAGAATTGTAAAACTTGCTGGAGCCTTCAGAGCCATCTAGATATTATCGCCCATAAGGAACAAGGTACTTCCGATCTTATACAAAAAGTACCTGTATTGCAATCTAGACGCTAAGCTCTCAGCCATCAAGGTGAAGTGGGAAAATTCTCATAATTTCTACCCAGAAAGTCTGTGTAATTGCCTTGTTAGTTCTACAGTATCTTGTTTCAAGACAAACTGTAACCGTTTAAGGTCAGCCATTTTTAGGGGCAGACGCATTTTGCCGCCAAGACCGTACAGCACTCGAGTGCAGTGCGCTTCTTGGCTGCGACTACATATCATACCCCGATGTTTCTCTTGCTCATTCTCCTATGGTGGGGAAACCCTTAAACCGGAGCAGCGGCGACATCTATTTGCTTAGTAATACATGTTAATAGAGCTTTTACTGGTGATAACTTCCAGTTAATATAGCTTTCTTGGCATATTAACCGCTACTCTTAGCAGTTTTAACAGCAAATAACTGGTTTGCAACATTTGTTTTCTCCACGCAAACTTTAAACCCCTATAGCTTCCCCAAAAGTTAATATATTTGAAATCTCTTTGTATTTTCCGAATCCCATCTCACTCTCTATCGAAAAATAGAAAGAAAACAGAAATAAAAGCTGCTGTTGAGAAGCCTTAGCGGTTTTAAGTTGGGCATTTTCGGGTTGGAAAGTGGTCCGGTTAAAGGCTTCCTTCACCATATTGGTAAGCCAATTCTCCACCCAATTTTATGCATGCACGCGATCGTGGGGCAAATACCGTGGGCCGGGCTGGCCAAAAACCATGCTTCTCCTCCTTCCCGCTGTTCAGATACATTCAGTTAGCAGCCGTGCTGCAAATTTCAAACCAATAAGTTAGGTAGCATGACATAGGGCATACAGCATACAACTCTCTCACCTATCCGTTGTGGAGTAACTGAGATTTTTCCTTTGCCCAAAGTTGTCTCAACGCCCCCTGAACGACTGGTTTCTTCTGCCTGGTTGTTATGATACCACGCCGCCCTCCCTTTACCACACAGTTCTACCCGTACCCCAAACCCCCAACCCAACCCAATCCCCATCATCCTTCCAATAGAGCAGAGCTCTTCCCCCCTTGACCCTCTTAACCACCTTTCATTCCACACCCGTCATCATCACCCCCCTCAACTCCGCTTTCCTGCAACGCACTTTCTCCAACACAAAAGGAGAAGAAAAAAAAGGCTTGCTCTAATTCCTTCTTCCTCCCTCCCCCGCCCGCGATAGGGCCTCAATAATTTTGTCATCACCATTTTTCGCTCTCTGCTGCCTGACGCCGAAGCGGATAAGTAATAACAATTATGGCTTCTAACAGTACACCTTCGCCTCCTCACCTCCCCACCCAGGAACTCAAGAGCGCCGCCGCCGGAGTAGTATCGGAACGGGTATCACTTCCTCGACCTCTTAGGAGTTCGCAGAGCTTTAGGTTAGACGAAGGTTACAGTGGGGAGGAAACTCCCATCGTGTACGACGAGGCAAGCGGTCAAGATTTACGAGCGGCTAGGGAGGGCGCAGACTTCAAGATTCCTCCTTGGATGGCGGGCTTGAATGATGCTCTGAGGGAAGGTATGCTGATTTTGTTTTCTTAATTTATCTCATTCCCTCGCCCCCCAGCGCACCTCTCATCATTTCGTTTCATTTCTTGAAATATTGTGTGAATGGCTGCTATCACTTGCATTTCGCTCCTTCTGCATGTTCGGTGGGGGCACTTCTGCCCCTACCTGCGTGATGGAAGTGTCGAATTCTATCCCCCTTCCTCCTTTGCTGCACCTTTTGTCAGAGCCTGGTGCTGTGTACTCGCTTTACCCGGTTCTAAACAAGTGCGAACAGAATATGCCTACAAGCTCATACGCACCCTGCCCACTTCGCGTATCGCCTCACTGGTTGACCGTTTAGTTCCTATTCTCTATCTCGATTTCGTGCAGATGCTACCTCCTGAACTGTCGCTTCAAATCCTGTCGTACCTTCCCGTTCGCTCGCTTCTCAATGCATCTTTGGCCTCCCGAACCTGGAGGCGCTTTGCGCTCGAGCCCAGACTATGGAAAGATCTATACGAAGTGCAGGGTTGGAGGTCAAATGATTCGGAAATCATAGAGTTCGAAAATAAATTGCGGGAGAGGCCGGAAGATGACCTGAGGCAGCAGATGGAGGCGAAGAGGAAAGCTGAGGATCAGAAGGACGAGGAGAAGAATTTAAGGGATATTGCTATGAGGAATTCGGAGAGATTTAGGAATAATGCTGAGAGATCTGGTGTTGGGAGGTCTTCGAGCTCGAATTCACCCGTTGCTATGGATACCGCTCAGGAATGGCCATCCCAGACGGCTGCTACCGAGGTAGATATGAATAATATCACTCAGAGCACCGAAGGTCTAGACATGAGTTTCTATTCTAATGTATCTCACAATCCCGGGTCGAGGCCAGGACAAGGTGCCACCCTTCCGCCCGGTTCTACTCTCCCTGATGATGAGGAGATATTTTTGCCTTTTCCGGGCGCATCCAACCCTTCGATACCCCAGGGAACCGATCAAGAGCCTCCACTTCCCATTGAGCCTACTCTGACTGTTCCCGGATACGGATCTCCTAGAATTAATTGGGCATTTCTCTTCAAGTACCGAAAGCGCCTTGAGGACAATTGGATACATAATCGATATTCTACTTTCCAGATCCCTCATCCTGATTTCCCCACCGAAGGCCATGCTGAGTGTATCTATACCATTCAGTATTCTCCTAATTTTCTTGTTTCCGGCTCCAGAGATCGTACTATTCGGATTTGGAATATGAAAACTAGGAGATTGAGAGGTGAGCCGCTCAAGGGCCATACCGGTAGTGTTTTATGTCTACAATTCGACGAGAGCCCGGACGAGGACATCTTGATTACCGGGTCTTCGGACGACAGCATCATTATTTGGAGGTTTTCCACTGGGGAAATAATTAGAACAATCGAGAAGGCCCACCAGGAATCGGTGTTGAACCTGAAGTTCTCAAAGAAGTGGTTGGTTACCTGCTCGAAGGATAAGCTCATTAAGGTTTGGAACAGACAGCAACTGGAGACAACAGATCGAGACTATCCCTGGAATTCCAAGCTGCTATTTGGGGATGGCCAAGTGGTTCGAAGTCATCCTCATTACCCTGGAAGCCAGCGGGCCCAAGCATCGTGGGCCGTTCAGGACCCCGCGACTAGCTCTGGCTCTACGCTTCGTAATCCCTTTGCTAGTGGCGGGTTTATTGGCACTAGGGCCCCATCAACAGGGCCTGCGAGGACTCTTCCACCTTATACCCCCGTGCAACTCCTTATTGGACATGCTGCGGCGGTCAATGCCATCCAACTTCATGGGGATCAGATTGCTAGTGCCTCGGGTGATAGGCTCATCAAGTTATGGAATCTAAAGACGGGCGCTTGTGAGAAGACTTTTGTTGGACATACCAAGGGGATCGCATGTATCCAGTTTGACGGTCACACAATTGTTTCTGGAAGCTCCGATCAAACGATCCGAGTCTTCGACGGCAGAACCCAAGCGGAGATTGCAACTCTCTCCGGGCACCGCGCATTAGTCCGAACAGTTCAAGCAACCGAGAACCGCATAGTCTCGGGCAGCTATGACGAGACTGTACGCATTTGGAGAAGGGACATTGACGGCCAATGGACAGACAGCCACGTGCTCCGCCAGGGCGGACCGGAAACTCACCACCCCCGCCTTATCCATCACACAATGCACCCAATTATGCCCGGCAACCTTCAACAAGGTGCTATGCCTCAGGCGCCGATCCCACAAGCAGCTGTTCAGATGCACCAGGTCCATACTATTGGGCCTGCACTCGCAGGCGCCGTGGTTGCAGCGCAGCTCCTACCAAACCCCCATAGTCATCATCACCACCTCCATCACCAACCACCACCTCCGCCTCCCCAAGCGCAGGCCCAGCAGCAACAGATGCCGCCTGCACATCCTATGCCTACGACCAGTGGCACCCACCGCGTGTTCAAGCTTCAATTCGACGCCAGATGGATCATTTGCTGTTCGCAGGACAGCAAGATCATCGGATGGGATTACGCCGCGGACGATCAAGGCATTGTCGAAGCGAGTCAGTTCTTTGAAGGGGGAAATTAAGGATTGATTAATCTGGGCGTTGTGATCGCTCCCCCCCCCTTTCTTTCTAGCTAGGGTGAATTACGGATATCATTGTCCGTTTTTTTTTCATATTATTTTTTTGTCTTTCTTTCTCTACTCTTACCTCACTCTTACCTTTCTAGTTAGTTGGCAACAGTATCATATCTACCTCATCTTATCATTGGCTCACGGCTTGCATAAACATAACTTACTACACCTTTCTTTCCTTCCATTTCTTCTCATTTCTACCTCCTCTATCTCCTCCCGTCATGCATACCCTATTTTCACAGCAAAAGAAATGGCGCAGTTAAAACGGATGGATTAGTGTTTTTTCCCTCTCCTTCCTTCTTCCTTTTTATATTATGCCGGCACCATAACTACCTGTCACCCTACTGCTAAACCTATATTAGTGGCAATCTTCATTGTGTTATCTCTCTTTGTTTATATTCCTGTTTAACGAGGGGTTTCCCCTTTTGAGATTTTTGATTTGTTCCAGTGCGGGGCGGTCTTTGCTGTTTTCTTAATCTCGTTGACTTGCTTTTTTGTTGCTTTGTTTGCCGCTGGTGGAAACAAATGAAAGGGGGAAGGAGGGAGGGAAGAGTGCCGGATTGTAGGTAGTTTTCAAACTGGATATCAGTAGTATAGCCTTTGGAGGGTGGGGGGTTATGAATTTATGTTTATATTGTTATCACTCGTGCAGTGAGGTGAAGCTAGGAATGAGTAAGTCATAGTGAGTCACTCGGGTAGCGCCGTAGGAAATTGTGGATCAAAGGTTGTGGAAGTGCGGAGGAGTGCAGCGTATTTGCCTCCGCCAGGGTAAGGTAGATTATGGAAGTATGATAACAATGTGGTAGCCGGGTGGCTCGATTTGTGTGAACAGCTATTACGCAGACTATAGACAGCTTTGATTTGGCTGGCTGCCACCTATTACACTTGACACAAACACGACATATTCCCACACCCTTAGAAGTTGCATCCGGTGAAGTACTGTAGTGACACCTAGAATACATTCCTTCCGAAGACCATAAGGCGAGCACAATTCCATTTGTACAAACCTAGAATTCGCACCGGTTTGGGATCACTCCCGAAGCGGTGGGAGGGTTGTGTGCGTCATTTATCATACCGGAACCAGGTACCATCATAATATCATCTATCGTTACGACGAGATGAGCTCCCACCTCGGGTCGAAGTTGGTTATATCCGGGGAGGGTTATTGGGAGACGCGAGCCAACTTGGTTAACACAGGACTGATTCCTGACCGCTGTTTTATCCTGTCCCTTGCCATATCCGGGCTGTTTATGGGGCGGTGGTGGCTATTCGGCATGCGTTCTCCTGGTGATCGTGCCGGGGGTTTTCGAGGGCCGAAGGAGCAATGGCACATGCCCAGGGTTTTCTCCGACAGAAAGAAAATAGGGTTTCTACTGCGATTTCCCAATGTGATCGCGGGGGGCTCAAAGGCTGGGGTGGGCATTACGGGTGCAGTGTAGGCAGGGCACGGATTGGTACGGCGTGATGACTCCGCTGCGCGTCTCACTATCCGGTGGATGGAACGGTTGGCCGCTCAGGGAGCTCGCGATGGTGTCTCGTAGAGCGGTGAACAGTGGGGTGGACCGCACATCGTTACTCCAGGAATATTTTCTGGGAAGCTCGGGGTATCCCGGTTCTTCACTTTCCCTCGGCATGGCCGATGACGGGTGCCTCCCATTGTGCTCTTATCGTGACTACTCAGTGCGCTCCTAAGCCCCCCGTCCCGTCGGAATCACAGTACGTCAGGTGGAATAAATGTCAGGGTTTATTGGGGGCGCTGTATGTGCGTACATCTCTTTGTGCTCGGGGGGGGGGGATTTTGGAGTATCGTTGCTACATGCTGTTTGTGTGGGCTATGGTTTTACCGTGTGTGATGCGATATCGGGTTATGGCCGTGGGTGATGTGATGTATATCAGAAGTCCTTCCGATCGGGTTCATGGAGAGGGCGCCGGGATCTGACCCTCCCGTTCCGCGTAAGCACCCCAGCCGAACCCAAGTTCGAGTAAGGCGTGACCTCTCGATCTGGCTTCATCTGACCGGCAATGACGACAATGACGGCGGATCTATCGGCGAGTACCTACTCGGGAAGAAATATAAATAGTGGTTCTCACCGTTTCCTCATCCCCCCTTTTTCTTCTTCCCCGTTTCTTCCCTGCCTCGGCTTCCTCCCTCCCCGCGCAGAGGCCTTCCGGGGGATCCTGTGGATGTGGATGTGCGGCGGTGGTGCTCTGTCACAGGAATTAGGGATGTGGATTTGCACTGGAGTAATCTCATTCCTGGCTCAGGAATGGGATTACATAAACGATGTTGGGCACAAAGGAATGAAACTAGCTTTAGTAAGACTGGATGGAAGGCTGATTAGTCTGGCTCGGGGCGTCATATCATGACAGTTCATTCCTGGACCGGGAATGAGAGGCTGGAATGTGCATGGGTATGTAATCTCAGTGGCTGCGCTGGATTTGGGGTGTTTGCGTTTACATAGCCACTGTATTGCTATTGTTGTTTAGATAGTAGGACGGATCGAATGATATGCATTTGAAAGGTTGACTTCAGATTTCAGATGGTCCATAGGCAGCATACAGGCGAGTGATATGAGATGTTTGGGGATTGCCACCAAATTTGAATGAGTTACCGGTGATTTTCATTCAATCATTGCTATCATTGTTCCATCTCTGGGCCTGCGCTCGGTCGGTCGAGCGGCCGGAATGGTACAACGTTACAAACTCATCACCCATCTGTACTCGTACAATGACTCCATCAACACTGCTCCTTTAGTGACCAAAAACTGCCACCCCCGGCGAGAGTATGTGCGAATATCAGTCACTATTATATTAACCCCCACGTGGAAAAAACTCCCTGTAGCTACTCTGTCCAAAACTCGAAGAAAAAAAAAAATTTCCCCTCAAGACCCCAACCGCTCGTGTTCCGTTTCACCACTGCGGCCATATCGTCACCTTCTACAAACACCCGGATAGATGGGCACACATCTCCACGGAACGGCCGCTTCACAAAGACTCACTCGAGACCCACAATTGTGTGACGTAGCGGCTGTTCCCTTCGTCCAACGTCAACCAAACCAAAAACCCGCGTCCGGCCAAACCATACGTCCCGTCCGCCATACATACTCGTACATACAGTATCACACATACCGGCACATAGGCTAATCAGCACGAACCCGCGCTCCCCCTACCCACCCGTGCTCCGGGCCTCCGATCACGGCAGGTAATTATAGACAGCCCTCTCTGCGCTCAGCGA
>QLOI01000340.1:0-11088 GCA_003313605.1 Tuber umbilicatum | reverse complement strand
CCAGGGGGCATGACTTTGCTAATGAACCCGCCAAATGGTGTCTTAAAACTGTTGTATTTCTCATCTTCAGGATCAACCCTGGTTTGAAAGTAGGCGTCGCTTAAGTCTATCTTGCTTCTGTACCGCGCTCTGCCTAGAGCGTTCAGCAGTCTTCTCTGGTTTGGAATAGGTTCATCGTCCTTTTTGGTAACTTCGTTCCTTGCTGATAGGTCTACCAACGGCCTTATTCTTCCGTCGGTCTTTCCTTGTACTGATACAAACATTGGTGCCGCTCCTGGTACCTCTGCTCTTTCAATGACTCCTTCTCTGAGTTTTTGGTCAATCCAATCCTTTAGTCTAATCTCGTATTTCTCAGGTACTGAGTAGGTTGGTAGGGTTTTCTGATCGTCAGGGTTCTTTAATTGGATTCGATAGTTTATCTTCCTTAATGGTGGTAATCTTTCTGGGATTTTCTCTGGGAAAACCTTTGGGTATTGATCCATGATATTGTCTGTACTGATTACCGCCGTTCGGACCATTGAGCTTGTAGGTTTGCAATGTACTCGGACCTTATGGTCCGGAAAGTGTATGGACAACTTTCCACAACCAATGGTAGCGTTATTCCGTGAAAGGAATGGCATTCCTATAAGTGCATCGTATTTTGCTAGGTTTCCCACCATCATTGGGTTTGATGTTGTGCGCATGCTTCCAATAGTAATATCCACGTGACATTCCTTTATCGCCGTTGATCGTGATCCTTTCATTGCCATATGGATGGTAGTAGGAGTATCTTGTTCCTGACATGGTATTCCATGGGTTGTAACAAATGCTGTGCTGAGTATATCAGCTCCTATTGCGCCGGTATCAAAAAGTACTCTCGCGTCCTTCCCATTAATCTTTATAGTTCCTTCAAGTGCCAAAAAGGGTGACACTCCCTTAGGTATGGTATATCTTGCTGCTGCAAACGATTCTATTTCCACGGAGTTGACGTAGACGTCCTCTGTGTCGCTGGCTTTCTCTGTTCTGTTTACAGAGGCTTCCTTTTTGATCGGCTTCTTCTTGTTCTTATCCTTGTTGTCAGGACAATTTCGTGCTATGTGTCCTGTGTTTCCACAGTTGAAGCATGCTCCCTTCTTTTTCTTGGTATCCTGAGAGTCCTTCTTCTTCTCGCGGGTTTTATCTTCTAGTTTCCCGGAGTTCTTGCCAGTGAAGTTCTTCTTAGAACCGGCATCCTTGTTTCGTTTCTCAGAGTGCTGCTTTGAACTGACATTCTTATAGGCTCCAGTTTCTCGAAGGATGTTGTCCTGTTTTTCGTAATAAGCAATGAGGGATGGGATCGTTTCGTCTTCGTCAAACCAAGGCTCTGCCACCTGTCTAAGCCTTGTATGCATGCATTTGAAGAATTTCTGTAAGAAAGCATAGTCTGATATCGTGTCTTCTGGTAGACTTGAACGGTACATCATGAGGTCTGTAACAACAGTGGATATAGCTAGTACTTCTCCATTCACTACCTGTTCTACCTCATGGAACTTGTCATACAACATGTCCTTTTGTCGGGATGATTGGAATCACTTTCTTAACCAATCAACAAGTTGGTTTCTTGTAATGTTCTGACCGTAGTGTTCTGCTGCCTGAAAGGCTGCTTCGTTTGCTCGTCCTTCAGTGTATAAGATCCAGTAGTTTCCATTCCCAAGATCGTTAGAGTCGATTCCATTTAGCCTTAAGAACAGCTGTGTGGCTTTATACCATGGATTGAAGGATTCAGGTTCTAGGTCTTTCCCTTCGCCTGTGAATCGTTTTGGTGTTGGGATCTTTATACTGAGTTTCGCCGTATTTGTTGCTAAGGCATTGTCGGCCCCCTTTCCAGGGTCTTCCGGTGCCTTGCCTCTTCCAGTGCCCGTTCCTGACATGCTGTCCAAGTCACTGGAACTCTCTGAACTACCTGTGTTTCCTTCAGGCTGTTCCTCTGCTGAACCAGATTCTTCTTTGGTTGAAGTCTCTGTAGTGTCTTGTTCTTTGCTGCGCTTGCTGCTTTGCCCGAGTCCCTCTCTAGGGATTCTTCTGCCAGACCGTGTGGTCAGACTATCGTCTATTTTGGCTGATTAGTAGGCCTGAGGGTACGTTCCTCTGCCTTACACTTCTTTTATTCAACTGACTTGTTGAAGTTAAAAAAATGTAACGCGTCCCCTAGTGTTGTAAGAACACTGGTTAGGGAGCGCTGCGGTGCGGGTTAACGATAGCTATACTCAGATCCCAAAGAGCGGGACTTTAAGTGAGGTATAGCTAAGGGAGGCTTCGATAGAGTGTGGAGCGGTAGGTATCAATTACTATATCGCTAGCTTGCCAAAGTCCCGGATTTGCAAGCTGTTGGGGGTTGCGAACTGAACTGAAGTATCTGCTCAACTAAGTATATTTGAACTATCTTAGTCGATGTCTGCTCCTCTAAGTCTTTGAGGATCGCAGTCTTTAAATACTTTAACGGCTATCCAGTAGCCTTATAACAAAATCAAATAACATGGCATCAATTGATGCCTTAAACAATTAACATAAAACAAATACCTCACCAGGCCTGTTAGCCTGGTCCTTTGCCTTAATAATCTGTAGGCCTTAAAACAATAGTAACCTATAACGGTTACATTGTGCGCATACTTCCAATAGTGATATCCACATGACATTCTTTTATTGCCGTTGATCGTGATCCTTTCATTGCCATATGGATGGTAGAAGGGGTATCTTGTTCCTGACATGGTATACCAAGGGTTGTAACAAACGCTGTGCTGAGTATATCAGCTCAGATTGCGCCGGTATCAAAAAGTACTCTTGCGTCCTTCCCATTGATCTTTATAGTTCCTTCAAGTGCCGAAAAGGGTGACACTCCCTTAGGTGTGGTATATCTTGCTGCTGCAAACGATTCTATTTCCACGGCGTTGACGTAAACGTCCTCTGTGTCACTGGCTTTCTCTGTTCTGTTTACAGAGGCTTCCTTTTTGATCGGCTTCTTCTTGTTCTTATCCTTTTTGTCAGGACAATTTCGTGCTATGTGTCCTGTGTTTCCACAGTTGAAGCATGCTCACTTCTTTTTCTTGGTATCCTGAGAGTCCTTCTTCTTCTCGCGGGTTTTATCTTCTTGTTTACAAGAGTTCATGCCAGTGAAGTTCCTCTTAGAACCGGCATCCTTGTTTCGTTTCTCAGAGTGCTGCTTTGAACTGACATTCTTATAGGCTCCGGTTTCCCGAAGGATATTGTCCTGCTTTTCGCAATAAGCAATAAGGGATGGGATCCTTTCGTCTTCGTCAAACCAAGGCTCTGCCACCTGTCTAAGCCTTGTATGAATGCATTTGAAGAATTTCTGTAAGAAAGTGTAGTCTGATATCGTGTCTTCTGGTAGACTTGAACGATACATCATGAGGTCTGTAACAACCGTGGATATAGGTAGTACTTCTCCATTCACCACCTGTTCTACCTCATGGAACTTGTCATACAACATGTCCTTTTGTCTGGATGATTGGAATCGCTTTCTTAACCAATCAACAAGTTGGTTTCTTGTAATGTTCTGACCGTAGTGTTCTGCTGCCTGAAAGGCTGCTTCGTTTGCCCGTCCTTCAGTGTATAAGATCTAGTAGTTTCCATTCCTAGGCTCATTGGAATCGATTCTATTTAGCCTTAGGAACAACTGTGTGGCTTTATACCATCGATCGAAGGATTCAGGTTCTAGGTCTTTCCCTTCGCCTGTGAATCGCTTTGGTGTTGGGATCTTTATACTGAGTTTCGCCGTATTTGTTGCTAAGGCATTGTCGGCCCCCTTTCCAGAGTCCTCCGGTACCTTGCCTCTTCCAGTGCGTGTCCCTGACATGCTGTCCGAGTCACTGGAGCTCTCTGAACTACCTGTGTTTCCTTCAGACGGTTCCTCTGCTGAATCAGATTCTTCTTTGGTTGAAGTCTCTGTAGTATCTTGTTCTTTGCTGCGCTTGCTGCTTTGCCCGAGTCCCTCTCTGGGGATTCTTCTGCCAGACCGTGTGGTCAGACTGTCTATTTTGGCTGATTGGTAGGCCTGAGGGTACGTTCCTCCGCCTTACACTTCTTTATTCAACTGACTTGTTGAAGTTAAAAAAATGTAACGCGTCCCCTAGTGTTGTAAGAACACTGGTTAGGGAGCGCTCCGGTGCGGGTTAACGATAGCTATACTCAGATCCCAAAGAGCGGGACTTTAAGTGAGGTATAACTAACGGAGGCTTCGATAGAGTGTTGAGCGGTAGGTATCAATTACTATATCGCCAGCTTGCCAAAGTCCTGGACTTGCAAGTTGTTGGGGAATCGCGAACTGAACTGAAGTAACTGCTCAACTAAGTATATTTGAACTATCTCAGTCGATGTCTGCTCCTCTAAGTCCTTGAGGATCGCAGTCTTTAAATACTTTAACGGCTATCCAGTAGCCTTATAACAAAATCAAATAACAAGGCATCAATTGATGCCTTAAACAATTAACATAAAACAAATACCTCACCAGGCCCATTAGCCTGGTCCTTTCCCTTAACAATCTGTAGGCCTTAAAACAATCTGTAGGCGTTAAAACAATAGTAACCTATAACGGTTACAGTGCCAATATTATGGAGTTTTCCCGTAGGGCCTTGTTTCCGCCATGCAAGTAGAAGTTCTGACTCCTGCTGAATATCCTCCCTAGTTTCTACCACATACTTGAAGGTTTCACACTGTGAGCCCCACAAAAATGATTTAACTACTAAATTAATAATATGGCCAAAACAGCGAACGCGTCTCTCTGTCGCATTGAATTTAATTCCTTCTTGTTGACATAGATGCTGAATTTCTGCCATAGCCGTATCATTATTAGAGGCATTATCCATAGTAAAGTAACCAATCTTATTCCTGATTTTATAATTTTTTAAAACTTTTCAAATTATATCAGCTTGGTTAGTGCCTGAATGAGGACCTTGAAGTCTCTGGAATCCTAATGTTGCAGCTACAAGTTTGCCCTCAGCTGAAACCCAATGTCCAACCAAGGCTAAAAAGATACGGTGGTTAAGTGATGTCTATAAATCAAAACTGAAGTGAATTTTGTAAGGTACGAGAGATAGGAGATTGATAATGTGATTTTGAGCTAATTGGAAGGTATTGAGAATCCAATTCTTGATTGTAGAGCTTGATCGTGGTAGGGGAAACTTTACATCGGGTTTTAATGGCGTCTAAATACAATTTTAATTAGTAGCTAAAGTACAGTTAAAACGAAAAAACAGAAGTAACATACAGAAGCTAGGAGGTAGGAGAGAAGAAATCGAAAATCACTATGCTCTATAACTGCAAAACTACTATTGCTAGAACAAATCCACCGGATCAATAATGCTTTAAAGATGTTGGCATTGAACTCAATTCATCCACTCAGTTTGCTTGTTGATCGCCAAGAGTTACTACTTAGTATGCTTTGTAAACTAGCTTCTGTATTCACTTGTGAGAGAATTGGCTTTGGTCTGGGTTCTCGTGGGTTGTCCTTAGTTATTCCATGTGCTTGCTCTAAGTGTTGATTCATATTTTTGGTAGACCCATCCGTATATGTTTTAGCATATGATCGTTGAAACCGGTACGGGTACTAGGTTATGTTTTATGTTTTGTTTTAAGTATCGTTTGATACTAAGTATGTTTTATGTTTTGTTTTAAGTATCATTTGAGACTTAGTATGTTTTATGTTTTGTTTTAAGTATCATTTGAGACTTAGTATGTTTTATGTTTTGTTTTAAGTATCGTTTGAAATTTAGTATGTTTTATGTTTTGTTTTAAGTATCATTTGATACTTAGTATGTTTTATGTTTTGTTTTAAGTATCGTTTGATACTTAGTTTGTTTTATTTGTTGTTTCAAGTATCGCTTGATACTTAGTTTAGTTGATGCTCAACGAGCAAGAAAACATGTATTTAAACACCAAGCAAGTCTGGCTTGGGAAGAGCAGATTTTGGCAGATAGTATTCAGAATAGACTCCGTTGACCAGTTACTTCTTTATTGCGATCTTAAAGACTCTATCTAGTTTACAACCACCTCGAAGCCTCCGTTAGGCTCTCCTTATAGCTACTCTTTTGTACCCTGGCCGCCTACCGAGAACCCAATTGAACACATGACTGAGCCCCGGCCCAGACAGGTTACATTTTTTTAACTTCAATAACGAGTATTGATAGTTGACAATCTGGCACAGGCCAGGTTGAGAAAACCTCCAAAATTGAGGAGTTCCTGACTACGAGGTCAGGAAAACAGCTACCTAGAGATGGCCTCACACAGCCTAAGGAATCAAAGAAGACTAGGAAAGGCACAACAGTTACAGAAAGTGACAAGGTAGCCCAACTGCTAGCCAAAGAAACGGAAGGGCAAAGTTCGCGTACACAGGCAACCCCCGGCGGGTTTCCATCTACACCACAAAAGCCCAGACTCCCACCACCTAGCCCCATGCAGTCAACTGATTCCAGTGAGTCCAGCGAAGGAAGTATGGCAGGACGAAGACAGGGAGCCAGTGGGCCGCCACCGGAAAATCCTCCAGACCCACCGGAAGGATCAGATACAGCACCACCCGACCCACAGGCTATGCTAAAGCTTAGTATAAAGATACTCCAACCTAAAGCGTTCACAGGCGAAGGAAAAGACCTGGAACCAGAGGCATTCGATAGATGGGCAAGAACGGTAACCACATACCTGCAGATTCACCAGGTACCACTAAGAGCTCCAAGAAATGGATACTAGGTCGGGTTTTTTACGGCCGGGAGAGCCTAGGAAGTCTACTTCCAGGCAGCCGACGAAAACGAGGATCTGACGGGCCGAGAACTGATTAATGCCCTAGAAACCCGGTTCAAGTCATCGCAGAACAACAACATATTGTACAAAACCTTTCAATCTATATCGCAGGTAGAGGATGGAAAGGTACGACGCATAACAGAGGTAGCCACAGACCTGGCTACCTATCGAGGACGATTGCCAAATAACTATATCTCGGAATTCACCTTCAAGCGGCGGTTTTTCAATAGTATGCACAAGTTATTGCGCAAAGTGGTTGAACCCCAAACTGCAGAGGAAGACAACATGGAAGAAATCCTTGAAAGAGCTGAAGGATACGATTCTGCACTAAGAAACACAGGAGAATACCATGAAAAATCAGGAGCATTTAAGAAGGATACCAAGAATGGACGGAAAAAACAGTTCAAAGAAAGGCAACCGCAGAACGATGACAAACGAAAGAATGAAATCAAACAAGACCCGGAATCCCGAGCATGTTATGAATGTGGAAAAACAGGCCATCTGGCAAAAGATTGCTACAGCAAAAAGAAGAAAGGAAAAGGAAAGCAGAATTCCAACACCTCGGTTAATCAAACCCAGTGCGAGGACAATGAAACAAAAGAAGTCTGGATAGGTTCCACTACTGTAGAATGCTACAACACAGCACCAGCATGCAATAAGACACAGTCGTTAGGAATCAAGCCAAATCAAGCTCTGGAAGGACAAATCCAAATAAATGGAAAAGAAGCGAAGGTTCTGTTTGACACAGAAGCCATTGGGCGCGACATCATCAGTGCCACCTTTGTGTCAACATATGGCATACCCACCGAGGAAATGAAACAGCCAGTCACAATTCACATGGCCATGAAAGGATCAAGATCGAATAGCCAAAAACAATGCAACGCAACAATCTCAATTGGAAAGATGGTGTACAGCAATAATACGATGTTGGTAGGAAACCTAGCAAAATATGATGCATTGCTTGGCATGCCGTTTTTGGTTAAGCATGGAGGGATAATACGATGCGACGAGTCATCTATTGAGTTCCCCAGACATAAGATTAAGGTCCGATGTGAACCAACAAGCGCCATGGTCCGTGCAGCAGTGTCAGAGACAACCCAGGCGAGTTTAATGACAGAATACGAGTACGTATTCCCGGAGATTGTGCCGACAACTCTATCACCTGTCCGGGAAGTTGGACACCATATAGCTATCAAAGATCACAAAGCGATAAAAACACTACCAACATATAGGGTACCAGAACAGTATCTACCGCAACTCCAAGATTGGATCAACAAATGATTACAGGAAGGGGTAATTTACAGAAGTGTAGCGCCAGGAGCGGCACCCCTGTTTGTCCAACCAAAACCTGATGTGAGGTTGAGACTGCTGGTTGATCTAACAGCACGAAACGATAACACAATTAAGGATGATGTACAAATACTAAACCAAAAGCAAATCCTGAACACCATCGGTAGGGCGAGTTTCAGGAGCAAGATAGACCTAAGCAATGCCTACTTTTAGACGCGGGTATTGGAGGAAGACGAGAAGTATAATACTTTCAAAATACCATTCGGAAGTTTTGCTAGCTGAGTTACATTATAAGGAGACATCAATGCGCTAGCAACGTTTATGCGAGTTATGGAAACTCTAATGAGTGACCTTCTTGGAAAATGTGTCTGGGTTTACATAGACGACATTATGATTTTCTTGAATTCGGAAAAAGAACACCTGCTCCACATTAGGGAGGTATGTGAACGCTTGAGGAACGAGAAATTCTTTGCCAGTAGGAAGAAGTCACACCTGTTCGCCAACAGAATAGTAGTCCTGGGACATGTAATAGATGACGAAGGGATCCGGGCTGCCCCTGAGAAGGTAGCAAAGATTGAAGAATTGGAAACGCCAAAGACGAAGACACAATTACAGCAATTCCTGGGATTGGTAAACTATATCTCACAGTTCTTACCACACCATGCATCAGTTACAGCACCCTTAACGGACCTAACAGGAGGAGCGGAGTTTGTGTGGACGGCTACCCATGATCAAGCGTTTGCGAATACGAAGGTATTAATCGAGCAAAACAAGGTTATGAAACCTATCTCAAATGAAAACAAGGACCCAATATGGTTGTTCACGGATGCAAGCGAGATTGGTGTCAGATCTTGGGTTGGGCAGGGACCAACACCTGAAACAGCAAGACCAGCAGCACTCCATAGCTGAAAATTCAGCAGTGCACGAAGCAATTATGGTACTATGGACAAAGAAGCGGTAGCAATCACAGACGCACTAAAAACCTTTGGCCACATTTTGTTAGGAAGGAAATTCACTATAGTCACTAACCACCAACCCCTTTCCTACCTTTTGAAAGCAAAAGAACCAACTAGGAAACAGATGTGCTGGAAAATAGAGGTTGGAAAATTTGATACTAAGATAGTCTACAGGCCAGGGACAACTAACTATTTAGCTGACGCACTCTCCCGCATTTCCGAGGAGCAAGGATACGAAAAACTATTTGGAGACGAAAGCCGATTCGAAGAAAACATTACAGACGACGAGGAAGACGTCCCTATTGCCTACTTTTTTACTACCTTTTTAAATATGGCAAGCGAGAGCCATTATGACTCTATCGGAGCACACACAGAGTGCGGAAGTGACTACTTGATGGCATGACGGAAGCTGAATGCTCAGGTCACAGACGACTGCCATATTAGAGCTGGAAATACATGTGGAGATACCATCTCCCAGCCTAGCACCCCACCCGAGGATCGCCAGCATGCTGAACTCTACGAGATATTTTGCAATAATGACGATTGCCAATACCATAATTGAAAACCAATGATGGACTATCAGGCACGAGAACCACCCAGTCAACCTCAACCTAGAAGAGTGGTGAACCTCACAGCCCTACAAGACCGAATCCAGACAGCTATGGCATGTACATCGCCACACTGGTACAAATGCAACGCAAGGAATTGTCCCCACCATGTGAAGAACCCAGAGGCAAATGAAATGCAAATCTCGGTCATGCCACCCACCTTGAACGAACACAGAAAGCAACTCTACCAGCAATACGACAATACAGAAGACGAGGACGCTCAACCCTCCAGGTGTGAACTAATAGCCTATGAGCGTGATGTGGCAGATGTTTCAGCCATGATACAGACCACCTTCTGGGCGAAGCTGGTCCACGCTTACCGCGACGATGCTCTCTACCGAAAAGTGGCAAACCTAGACCACTCATCGACAAAAGGTTTAGAGCACTACCGCATTTCGGGGGGATTACTCTACGCAACCACAAGAGGAGGAGAAAACTGCCTTTATATCCCTAGAAGAGATGCTGTAAATGGCGCAACACTAAGGGAAACAGTGATCAACGAAATACACGGAAAAGGACACCATTCGGCGGACCGGAATCTACGCTATGCTACAAACTACATCTATTGGCCAGAAATGACATGCGACGTCAAAGACTACGTGAGGCAGTGCGACCTCTGCCAGGTGAATAAGGACAAAACAACGTTGCCCATGGGATCATTCAAGCAATTGCCACCAGCAGACGAGATATTCATCTCCTATGCTATGGATTTCGCAGGACCTTTCAACTCATCGCTAGGAAAGGACTATATACTTGTGGTAATTGACCGATGTACTGGATACACATGGTTATTACCAATGGCAGCGGAAATCAAAGCAATAGAAGTCATGCAACTTCAACAAGACCAAGTTTTCACACGCTTTGGACTACCTATCTCACTACTCACAGACGATGATGCTCGATTTAAAGGACATTTCTGGAAACAGACTATGGCCTCGCTTGGCATAGAGCACATCACTTGCACCCCGAATCACCACGAAACCAATGGTCAGGCAGAACGAAAGATTAAGGACCTCAAAACAACATTACGCAATGTGGTAAACAAAGGACAGAACGATTGGGTACCAGCCCTACCAGAAACAGCGGCATACCTCAATGCAGGATATAGCGGAACATTGGGCATGTCCCACTAAAAAGGGGTTTTTGGAATCGACTACCCACTTCTTACCTCGATAAGGTTCAAAAACTCATTCGTGCCGTCCTCAGAGGAGTACCTTAACCAGTACCAATCGCTTCAAAATACGGCATACTTAGTGGTAAAGCAAGCACGGATGAGACAACACCTTGCGGTGAAGAAACGAAGAAGGCTATCCTCCGTCTCCGTTACAACTCCGGTCATTGAAATTTACTTCCTAATCGGGAACGTCTCAACACCAGAGAAACTATCACCACTTTTCGGGTCAAGCACCCTCCCCCTTGGGGGGTGCTGGCCATCACTTTTATCACTTTCTTGCCTTTGGGCATCA
>QLOI01000339.1:2465-39483 GCA_003313605.1 Tuber umbilicatum | reverse complement strand
TCCCCACCGTACTCCCATACAGCGCAACACCCAAGTACTGTACTGTACAGTACCGGTGCGGTGCTCCCTTCCTCTCTCCACTCCCTTGGAAGGAGAAACCGGAATAGGGGAGGTCGCACTGTAGGGATAGACACGATGCGCTGGCGAACAATGCTCACCCATGGTATACCGAAATCCGTGATAACTGCAAGACGAGAAAGGAAGA
This sequence comes from Tuber umbilicatum, assembly GCA_003313605.1. Lineage (NCBI taxonomy): Eukaryota > Fungi > Ascomycota > Pezizomycetes > Pezizales > Tuberaceae > Tuber > Tuber umbilicatum. Next base: position 39,278 of record QLOI01000339.1, on the reverse strand, counting down.
CTAGGATTCTACAGGGTTTATGAGTGTATGGTTCGCCACTCTCAACCTATCAACATCGAGACACCATGCTCACATATCCCCTCCCTTACCAGCACGGTACTGTACAATGCTCTAGGCAGTTTCACGACCGAGGGAATCAGACCCAGATAAGTAATTCTTTAATTTTGAGATTTTTCGTTTTGTCTAGTCCACGCGCGGGGAAAGTGGAAGTGGAAGTGGATGGGGTAGGAAAAAAAAAGGTTTGGCGATCTCCTGCTGTTGCTAGGGATGGGCAATACAGTAATAGTGCAACACCGTGGCAACGCATGTAGACTATATCATACAAAAGATCAACGATCAAATATCACTTCATTGATCCCATAGCTCCAGCTGCACGCACTTCCCTCGTACCGTAAGCCAAAGACATATGATAGAAATATAAAAAAAGATATCGCTCTATTATTATAGCGTACCTTTAGTTTTTGCATTTATCGAGTCAAAATCACTCATAATCCTTACTGTACTGCGAGTCCCCTTTACTCTCATATTGGATTCGAAGGCTTAAAATTGTTCGAATATTAAATCCTTTTAGATGGAAAAAGAGGTGTTGTCTGGATTTTACAGGGGATGCGGTGGACAGGACAGGATTACCCGTACGCTGTTGGGGTCGCGCTATCCTTGACCGCCCCTGGTTTACCGGCGGTCGACAATGATACTTGTAATAATAATAGAGAAAGATGTAACGTGCCCAGAACAGAATGAAACGATGTGATGTGTGAAAAGTGAGGTTGACCTTTTGTCTCTGCTGCTCGTTCCTCCCTGCCGCTTCCTACGGAGGAGTACTCGAGTACCGTACGCGAGCATAATGAGGCAGGAAGGCGGAAGGAGCGATTGAAAACCAGTCCTGGCGTACATTTCTCTGCTTCCTTCTGCGTCGAGTAACGGAGACGGTCCATCTCGTTGTATTAGTAAAGCCCGTTCTCCGAGAGAGGGCGGAAGCAGCAGAGGATTGGCAGTGAATGCTTGAATGGATGGGATTTCTATTACGGCCACCTTGGCATATGCTGTGGACGAATCAATAAATAAACGTACTGCGCATTATGCGCAGGATAATCGGTCCTCCGCAACCCTCGAGATACGGATGACTTGTTCTTGTTCCAATAATATTGTTCTTGCTCCTAATCTTTTTCTCCACCGTTTCTGCCCCCGAATCCCCAGACCACTGAGCAGTGGGCAAGAACCGGCCGCGGCTTAAGCGGTAGCCTGAGCATGAGCAACTAGTACTGTACGATAGTATCACTGTAGAGTAAAGCGCTCGAGAACAGTAGACCAGCGAACGTCAGTGGCGAATTCTAACTTATCATACAACCTTCCCACCGTATGCCCCAACCTGCTAGAGGTTCCCCCGTGTCCATGGCCGAAACATCACGCCGTTTTAATGTATCATACCGGCGTTCCAGCTATTCGAGCAGAACTCCTCCCCCAACATACAATGTCGCCGACTCGGTTCGATGAGATAAGCATGTGCTTCAATCTTCCTCATTGACCACTCTGGTCGCCGTCAAATATCGAAGCACGAAGACCGCCCAAACCACCAGTCCCGACACTCCTAATAAAAGAATAACGATTACCGCGATGACATGGCTCTGAAGCATTTCGTCAGGCCAGCTCTCATGGGCTGGAGTAAAACTACCTTATCTGGTTGATATCAAATGACAAGGCCAACAAATTAGGTTAAAAAACAGGCGTTTAAAAGAGCATCTGTTACCTTTGCTTGTCTGTAGGGCGTACAATCAGTGAGGCAGAAATTTCCACCCTTCGAGAGGCAGAATTGTTGGATGGGGAAAGCGAGCAAGGTGGATGGATGGAATGCCCAGTGGGGCGGGGGAAGGCTCTAATCTGTCCGTCGCTGTCTGTAGCGCACGGGGCGAGACCCCGACTTGGAATTCTTTAAAACACCTGAGTACGAGTACTGTACGGTACAGATCGCACAAAGTGGGGAGCATAATACAGCAGATATCTGACAGGCGTTATGGACATCTTCGTGGGGTTGTTATGCTTTAATCTCTGCAAAAACTACAGCATCCGGGACACGCCGCAAGCTATGCTGAGTAGAGGCTGCGCTGTAACTCCACCGGCGTTTTTTCCACTCCAACTAGTTTAATACAGTTTTTTTTTTTTACTAGAAGGCCATGTTCATTATGGAATTAGAAAGGCATGCGTGAGAGGCTGGTTGAGGTAAGCCGACACTAGCGGCTAGTGTGGGGTTTACGGAACATGGCGCCAGGCTAGGTGTTTTGACTTATTCCTACCGATACTCGAGTACTCGTATAGTAGTAGCACCGCGGCCAAATGGTGCGGTGGCATGGCTCGCTCTTGTACCGTATTTCTCGTAGAAGTGTTTTGTGGGGAGAGATTTTTGCTTTTTCGGTTAGCTACCGAACTTGATAGGTGAAGGGTAAATTCTTGAATTCTCTTACGGCAGGAAACCCTCGAGCACCGCCGATGCTCAGAAGCTGCAGTTTAGTTTTAGAGGTGGTTAGCAGCAGTCCACTTCCGAGCGCTAGTTTACCTGTATAGCCCAATAAACTATCACTTCAGCTCCATTGGCCTCTGGTTTTTTTTTGGCTGGCAAGAGAAAGATTTCTCATCCAACAGACCCAATGCCCTCAAATGTGAAGATTTAGGAAACCAATCCAATCAATTTCGCCACCGAGGTTGTGGCTCCCGCGTGCCCCTCTTGTGCTGACCGGCTTGTGATAGATCATTGTTAACATGCAAACTGTAATTTTTTTCGCTCTAGTCTGTGGAGGTGAAAAAACGGTTACGAGGTCATCCTATTTGCTTGGGTTCGGACTGGCCATGCTGTACAAATACAACACGCGGCGGAGAGGACATGACCAAACTGTGACGGAGTGTATGCATGAAGGAGCGCCAGAATCAAGTTCAAACGTCCGCTTCCGTTTCCCTAAAGTTCTAACTGTGTAATATTTCTCTAGGAGGGGATCACCAGAACATACTCGGGGCTTTGGCTCCGCGAAATTTGGTTTGTTGGAGTTCCGCAACCCTTCGGAGGACAAGGCCAGACGTGGGGGGCGGCCCGTGCGTTCCCAAGAGCCGCAACCCCCTTGCAAGTTACATCCTTTTGATAAGAACCATCCCTTCTCTTGTAAGTACCGGTACTTAGGATACAACGACTTTATAAAACCTCACATATTCTATTTCAGAACGTGACCTAGGAGATATACCGGCCTGTGAGGAGAGATGCTTTATCTTCAGCGTTTGTGCCGTGCGTGCAAGGTTGCTGTACGAGTAGTTCGCGGTTGTCAGTGCATGCGCTTCTCCGGGATGCGTGTTTTGTAATTCGCTACCTTCACGATAGTCGTTCATTTTAGTATGTTATTATCCTTGACCGCACGCCTCCACTCTAGAGTTCACACCATCTTGATTTTCACCCACCAAAGAAACATCCTGGACACTGTGGATGCGAGCCTAACCAATCCCTCCCCAAGTCGTGGTCATTGCCGATTGAACTGCATTAACCAATGGGGCGGCACTTGTTGTGCGTCGTGCCGCCGACACCAGCTCAACTTGCTTGGCTGCCTCTCGAAGCCTAGGTAGGATATAAGAAAACCCACTGCAACTCTCGTCTGAAGTCAGGTTTCCCATTCATACCACGCCAATCTTACGACCAACTCAGCGAAATAAGAAAAACTTCCGTTCGCTCTTACTCTGGTGCTGTCAACCCTCACACAACCTGAAACAACCTGCAACATAAATCCGACCAAGTAAACGGCCAATACCCACGATCAATAACTCAACTAAATCTTCGCATCACAAATCATCGATCTCGATCGAAATTTTCCTCTGCTTGCACTCGAGGCCTCGAATCTTCGTGAACCGTCGTCGGCAGGAACCGACTGCAATCCATATCTCTTTTCTCGGTTATCGAATCAATTTCTGCGTTTGCCCGTAGGGTGAATCTTGAAGCAAAGACCCTAACCTTTACCCCACCAGGAGTTGCTATAAAGCTTCTCAACCGTCGTAAACACTGGCCAGACGTTATATCACAGGAGTAATGCCAACCCACGCACCAACACCTCCAAGCACCACTAGCTATTCCTTTGTTTCCTATCCCACAGACTACATATATCCACACAATAACTACGGTGCGCCACCACAAAGTGTACACCCGATGCCCGGAATGCCAATGCCACAGATGGAACTTCCTGGAGTAGCAACATCCGGACCACCCTCATACCCGTCACCGTACGCAGCAAATATGGCATATGCCCACCTGGGACCTATGGGCAACCCGACACCCCCAAATGTGAGCCCGATGCTCGCTCACTCCCACCTCCCACCAAGCCCCGTCATGCACAACCCACATTCACTTCCGCAGACACCACCCACTAGCCCCGACCGATGCAATGCGGATACCAAGGTTATGCGACACATCCTAACTGCGATAACAAAGATGCAGAGCACGATGAAGGATCTGGCAGAACGACAAGAGCAAATCCTCGACCGGATGAGTTTGCTCGAACAGCGTGGTAAGTCTTACACCCAGCCAATCTATGACAAATGGCGCTAACGATACAAAAAATATAGTTGGACGAATGGATGAGGGCATAAGCACACTTCTAGAGCAATCAGAGGTGATTGTCGATAATTCGAAGAGCATCCGAGTGCGAGTAGACGACAGCGAGAGGTGTGATGAAACCCCAAACCATCTGTATTGCATGGGATATTAGGCTAATCCCTTGAACAGCCAAGATGCGCAAGACGCCTTCGAAAATAGGCTAACAGCTTTGATGGATGGTGTTGTCGAGAAGCTCGTCGGTGGGATCGGTGACGAGATCAAGGACATCAAGCGATTGGTGAAAGATACTGAGAAATATATGAAGTTCGATCCATTCAGCTGGAACGGCCGAATGGCCCTCGGACAACGATACCGCGACGCCATGATCTTGGGCGAAGAGGAGCAAAAAGAGGTCGACGTTGTCGAATGACTTCATATATATTCCTTTAACATTTCCTGTCTATCGTCTTTCATTAGCGGAGTAGGTCTATTGGCAGCATTTTCATGGAGTGTACTCTAACCAGTTGTTTCAACTTTGGTATATCGGGGGCTGGTTGCTTTTACGGTGTTTTCTGCTTTTTGTACCTATTTCGGGCCTTTCTTTTTCTTTCTTTTGTTCACGGTTGCGCTGGTGTCTATATCTTTTTTCTGTCCATAGTCACTGCAGGAGCAGCAGGGCCCACCGGCGGGGGCAAGGCGCCACGATGTTCGAGCCACAGTAGCTTTCTAAACCCTACAGGTTTAACAAACCATAAATGCTGCTCTCAATGTTCGCAACCCCAGCTGAAAATCTCAAGATCATTGTTCCAGTTCATGCCCTAACGATCGTGAAGGTAGCCTGATGCATACACATACGTTCCGTCTCCCGTGTTTCCACCCCCGCATCAGACCAAAGGACAACGCCATGAGCATTGCCAATGGTTTATTCAAACAAGGCACCAGAATAGCTGGAAGTAACCAACTTCCCGGCGGGTAAACCTCTCCCGAAATCCATTCAACCCTGTATTGTATTTGAGGGTCATTTGGAACGTTGTGGAACCAACGTCAAAGGGCCTCCCATAGGTCTTACTCGACCACACATTCTGCATGCGAGATTGCAACAGCCCAGGGGATGGCCGCACCTCGGGACTTCGCTTTGCAGCGACAAACCCTCCCCGCCATAGGTCAACCTCTCCGGCCAAGATAGGATATCGATTGATAGCCAAGAAATATCATTTCATACCCCCAAGTGAAGTCAAGTACAGTAGGGGACAGATCGTGCCCCGCTGACAGCAAAAAAAAAAAACGCTTTTCCTAGGTTTACGAGCAGCCGAATGGGCAGGCAAGAGCAAGCGGGCCGAGCAGATGTCATGCCACCCTAATGTTGGACTCGCCTAAACAGCCTGTCAGTGCATATGCCCCTGTACATTTAAATAAATAAACTTACGAGTTGATTGATAAGTACCTTCATGTCGGCTGTTGCGATTTTCTGCGCTTTGCAGATGAAGAAATTTTCTCTCAAGGGTTGTATCGCAAATGGAGGATGTTTGCTTGTCAAACAAGATTATCACTTGAAGGTGTTTCGCTTCTGGTAAGGTCACGTGAATGGTTAGTCATAGTTACCCTGTTCGATCCAATCCTGGGCGGCATTTGGTATCACTCGGGAATAGAACCGACCCTCCATGATTGAGTGAGCGAGAGACTATAGAAGAAAAGAATTAAAGATAATTGATTAACATCTCTAATAAACCTAGGAAGATGCTGGATACCTGTATCCGCTATACCCACTAGAAACCCCCCTCCCTTATTCTGAGGCCTCTAGCAACATTGCTAACGCCTACGATCTACACGTCGGGATATGTTTTATCGTATTGCAGCCACACTTGAAATGGAGCCAGGTTGTGTGAAAAGACGCAAGCTTGATTTGAGGGAGCTGAAATGATCTCTCCCATTAACCTACGAAAAAACGCCCTATGAGTATCCCAAGCCCTAAAAACCTTCCTAGGGTCGAGAAAGCGCGTTTGAAGCATGAAAAATGTACCGTAAAATACAAACGCCCAGTGCTTTCATATCTCACCTTGAGGTATCGGCGCTTCTGACTGAGGAGGCTATTTTCTTATTTTCTTATTTTTTTGGTTTAAATCATTACATTGTTCTAAGTGTGATGCAGGAATATCGCACGCAGGTATGATACAGTACGACCCATGGCGTAAACGAAACCCTATTCTGACTGCAGAGATAACACCCTCTGGCTATAATGTAAATGTGTTACCAAAATCCCATTTAAGAAAACCGTATTTCATAGATGTTCAAAGCGCGACCTGGACCCCATTGATATACTAAGGGGCAATAATTCCGAAATCCTACCAGTCTATATGCTACGTAACCGATAGAGAATAATATTATTATTTAGTTGCATTTGTAGAGATATTGAAGGTAAGTTAAATATGGAATATTCTTTTGTGAAGTTATAAATGTATTTTCCTTCGGGAAATAGAAAACCTCAGAGGACAAACAAGAACAACTGCGTTAACTACTGCTGAAGAATCCTGACGAATAACATTCCGCAAATATCACTGCAATGACCCTTTGCCAGAAGTACAGTGGATGCCTCTTTTTCTGTGGGACGCCATCGCTTAGCCTATAAACGGTCTGATAATCCATTCCGTCCCGACCACTGGGGACCCCATCGAACTTAAAGGAGTACTCTTATCCGCCATCTGTCATCCCCCACAAAAAGGAGCTTTTCCCGTGTCTCCCTCCTCACATTGGTCAAGCCTGCCTCTGGAAAATACTCTCTTGCCTGGGGCGGGACTAATCTCAGGGCTTGGATTCCTTTCCCTAAAGAGCAGACTAACCCGCTACCATACCTTACGCAGTGTGGCAGTTCCCATTTCGTCTGGGGCATATGGCAAACTCTCACAGTTCTATTGGGGTAGAGAGATTGTGCTTCGCTTTTTGTCCAAGCCTTAAAGCTTGGGCCTTCGTTGCGGAAGGTTGTGGTAGGTGGTGGGGCTGGCATTGAGCACCACCACACCATTATCACGGGTGTGCAGAAATGGCCCCTCTCTTTGCTGCGGGGATGTCGAGTTTCGTTATTAGATATGGGAGTCAAAAAGTGATAAGGAATGAACACAAGCATGTAATTCGATACGGGTTATTTGAACGCGAATCTTCGGCAAACACTCTCGGACCCGTTGGTGCGACGCTACACTCACTTTAATGCTCCGGAATACATTTAATGCAGTGATAGTTATCGTAGTACGGAGTTTATACCTATTTAGATAATATTATAAAACAGCGTGTCTAATAGATGGCTAGGTGAGACTCGAGGAAATAAACTAAGTTACCTAGCGTTGACTGTCTCTATCCCGAGGGAAATAGGAAACAGCTCTTGACCGGATCTTAAGATACCCTAGCACTAGAGATTTAGTGCGAAATACGAGATGCATTTTAAAATAGTAGGTGAGGCTGTAATGAGCTAATGTGGTAGTAGTTTTGAAACAGGGCTCGTAAGGTGTCACGGTATGTCACTCGACAAGCATTGTCGGGCGTTTGATCATTGCCTAACATTCCATCACCACCCCAATGCTTCCCAATCTGAGCCAAATGGAAAATAAAACCCTCTCCGGAATTTATTCTTGGTAACACTCCGGGAACCGTCACCCCGAAGATTCTGTGCTAGATAGCCCCGAGAGGTTCATAGAGCTGTATAGAAGTTTCCTGTACCCAACTTTATCAGGAATAATTGAATGGATAAGTATGCTATAAAGCTAATCTCTGTGCAGAGTACTTGGATACTCGAATGAAGGGTTGGAGGATTCATGCTAGGGCAGCACCTACGACAGCGGGGATAAGAGCGCCTCCGACACACACTAAGCTAATAGTGTCCCCGGATGTCATGATACTAGAAGCACATACGGGCTGAAGGTATAGTATAACAGGGCTCAGTTTACTCCGTCAGTAAGTTTGGCAATTAATCTAGCCACCACACAGTTTATCCTCGAGGGTATACATCAGAATATCCCGCCTCAACCTTCGGCCCTCTAGCATACACAATAGCGAACGGACCTAAGACGGCTGGTAGGCGAAACATTTATCTAGCAAACCTGCCATCCATAATCCATCGTAGCTAGTTAGCACGTAATACCCTATAGCTCTATCATGGGTGGAGTGGTATGAGAGCTACGGATTTGATCGTCGGCGTTTGGGGGGCTGAGTTATCATTTCCTAATTCTCAACATATTTCCATAATCCTGGATTACAACCCCCCTAGCACGAAGATTGGATGGAGGGCGTCTCATGAAACTGAAGAGGTTCCTCCCGCGCGGGGCCTAATTGCCTCGCGTCATTCTATTACAGCATTCATAATTGCTGAGCTCACGTTCAGCAGGTTATCAGTAATTTCAGATATAAAATTTCCTTACGCCCAAGGGTACCAAACTGCATAGAAATTTCGCGATACTAGAGGGATATGGAAGGTCGGTATGTTTCTAAACCCTACCACCGGTACGTATAAAATTATAATTTTTTTCCAAGGAGTGTTTTTTTGACTATCTCCACTGGCGGGGCATATCCCCCCAAGGAGAATTCCTAGTATACCCTACCCCGAACTTCCGGCTGTGAGATATACCAACGCTCATTGGACAGAGGTGCCATCAGCATCTCATATTCTCTAAGAGTGATCGGATGCAAGTTATTTCTCTGTTCATAATATTAACTAGATATCAACTTAATGGTTCTCGCGACCCTCTCTCCTGATTCTCCACTGTTCTTTGTTTCCATTTACTTATTGAAGCAACGAACCTCTGCAAATTTCTCCATATAAATTTATCCGGTTGTGACACTGCCCAAGACACCAACGTTACATTGCAGTACCCGAAAGCGTCTCCCAGAACGACAATACTCTGATCCCACCTAATTGGGTGATTACTCGGAGGTCAGCGCAACCAAATCCATTACTATCATTTGTCTGGTTTGGATCTGAATGCGATGTATATCCGTTGTGCCTATAGCCCTACCACAACCCTGCAAGCCATTGAATAGGTTTCTGGTGCACGAGTACCTTAAGACAACTTCGCATGAATGATTGGAACTTGGCATACAGTACCGACCAATCACACTTAATGCTCCCCTGCATTTTCCCGGCAAAAATATTTCGAGAACCTTTTCGGGGGATCACTCTTTTTTCCATAAAAATAAAATAAAAAATAGGGTGGACGGTTTCGGGGAAGGCAATGTTTCCAACATCCCGATGGAAAAGAGTCACAATTAGTCTGCTGGGCTTTCTATGTTGCACAGAAACGAAACGCCTAGGAAAACCTATCATACGGTTGGCAGGGCCTTTGGGGGTTCACGCTCTGGCAGCTGACGCAGGGCCCTGCAAGGGTTTAGTCGTTGAAGACTGTCATGCTTAATTCTGGTGGAATCCCGGTGGGGTTTTGAGCGTATATGATATGTAATGGCTAGTCTGTATCTAGGCCATCAGATGGTGCCGTGATAAATTGAGTAGTAGTCGTAGGTTTACAGTAATAGATACTGTCCGGAGGAAAGGCCCCCAAGGTTACACCAATGGCTTACATGGCACCATTCTATAGCCGCAGGATCGGTTGGCTAAGGTTTACCTGAGCATAACGGTAATTGAATTAGCTTCCCCTGTTCTTAGACATGTATAGTTTTGCACCCAGAGCCTGTTTGTAGAACATTAGAGGGTCTCAAGAGCTCTTGAATGGAAGGTTCCTCCGATACGATAGCTGTGGGATCAATCAACAAGCTTTGCCAGTTACGCACCACAATTCCTGTGAATCCCACGGCGGAAAGGGAAGCTGATACTGGGCCCTTTTGAGACAACACCTATTTGTGCATTTCTGGAGGCAATTATTGAATGGTAAACAACAGCTCCAAATAATGTCAGCAAGGAGTTAATTCTGAGGCATAATGGATATACGTAACCATTGCCACCTTCCCTACGTCTAACCTCCGAAGCTCATATACGAGGAATGAACTTGGGTGATGCCAAAAGGAAGGTGCTCGGTCAATCCGTTTAGCATCTTTCTAGAATTCCGACAAATACAACCCGATATCGCAGTAGGATGTAGGAGTTAGAAGCACGGATACTGCCTTCCTCGGAGATGTTAAGTATATCCTTTGGAGAGTAGATGATTCTTTGATGAATTCCGGTATAAGAGGGACTCCATACCCACTCTATAAGGTGCTAATTCACCTATCATCACTCGCTTTTTCGAACCCAGCTGCGGAAGCCAACCAATCTTCATACATCCATTAATTTGTTAAAAAAAATATTATCTCGAAATATATAGAGCTACCACCTTATCATTATCCTTGAAAAGGGCACATAACCGAAACGATCATTAAAATGGAAGCAAATCTATTCGTACGACAATTTAACGCGCTCACCGAGGCAGCGGCTCAAGAAGTCAGGAACCGAGCAGGATCTGAAACCGATATTTCAGATTTCCGGGTAACTGAAAATCGTGACAGCGGGAGTAGCAGTGCAAGTGGAAGCGATACAGAAGATGAAGGGAAGGATGCCGTGCATGTGATGATGCTTTCTCCACCCAAGAAAGATTTCGGATCACGGGATGAGAGATGGACTCTTTACCTTCCTCCGATATCATCCACTTCCTCCTCCTATTCTTCCCCCACTTCTTCCCCCACTTCCTCCACACCCGAAAATTCCCCGCTCGGCCATACCCTGAAGCATTTAAACTCCGCTTCGGTCCCTCTCCTCGTTTCACCAAATTTGCTGCGAGAATTACTCGATTCGCGGATGTTTTCAAACGTGTTTAGCCGAGGCTTCCAGGTCAGGTCCATTACCTCGGCCTCGCTCCGACACCGCTCCATTCCCCAGGTAAGCAAGGAACCGACGTATGACGGAAGCGACAAATAAAAATTTAACAAGGGCCACCCTACTAACACTCTTTTTTATAATAGAAACAGCCTGTGAAGGTTATGAGTACCGTTGCGAAGCTGGGCTCTACCGGTCCTGCACAACGAAACATGGCCCCTCCTACTGGTAAGTTTGATTACTGTGGTTAATTTTGGTGAAAATGGCTAATTGTATAACGCGCTACACAGCTTACCAGGAGGACCAAAGCGCAGGTCCTATGCTTCGATTTCAGAAGTTTTTACCAAAACTTCCAGTACCGACACTGCAAGAGACCGCCGACCGATACGTCAAGTCCCTCAAGCCCCTCCTCACAGAACAAGAGCTCCAAAGGACCAAGACTGCCGTCGCAGAGTTCATTCGAGAAGGTGGAGTCGGTCAACAGCTCCAGGAGAAGCTTCTCGCAAAGGCTCAAAACCCTGAAGTCAACAACTGGCTATCCGACTGGTGGAACGATGCTGCGTACCTCTCCTACCGCGATCCCGTCGTCCCTTATGTCTCGTACTTTTACTCCTACAAGGACGACAAGAAGCGTAGGAATCCGGTAAAGCGCGCGGCCGCTATCACCACTTCGGTTCTCAAATTCAAGAAGATGGTCGATGGAAAGACGCTAGAGCCCGAGTCTATGCGCGGGTTACCCATGTGCATGGACTCTTACAAGTGGATGTTCAACGCTTGCCGTATCCCGGAAAAGCCGGCCGACTACCCGGTCAAGTACGATTACGAGTCCAACAAGCACTTCGTTGTCGCTAGGAAGAACAGGTTCTACAAGGTCTTGCACGAGGTTGATGGTGTTCAACTTAGCACCAGGGAGCTCGAAGCACAGTTTGCTAGGGTTTTGGAGCTGGCCAACGCCGAGAGGGTTCCCGCCGTCGGTGCCCTAACCAGCGAGAACCGTGACACCTGGACTGAGGTCCGCAAGATGATGATTGAGGTTTCTCCGGAAAACAAAAAGGCCCTTCAGCTTATCGAGTCCGCATCCTTTATCGTCTGCTTAGACGATACTTCTCCTGTCACCCTCGAGGAGCGCGCGCACCAGTACTGGCACGGAGACGGCCAAAACCGCTTCTTCGACAAGCCCCTCCAGTTCATTATCAACGAGAACGGCACCGCAGGATTCATGGGTGAGCACTCGATGATGGATGGTACCCCCACCCACCGTCTCAACGATTACCTCAATGGCCAAATCTTCCATAATAAGATTGACTTCGCTGCCAGCGATGTCCGCAGCAATCTTCCGGAACCTACGCCTATCAATTTTGAGCTCAATGAGGATATTGTTGGGGCCATTGATAAAGCTCAGCAGAACTTTAGAGATGTTATTGGACTCCATGAATTGAAAGTCTTGGCATACTTAGGCTATGGGAAGGGTTTGATCAAGAGGTTCAGGTGCTCGCCGGACGCCTATGTCCAGATGGTTATCCAGTTGGCTTACTACAAGATGTATCTTTCTCTTCTTTCACCCTCACAGGTAAGCGTAGACTGACTCTATAACAGGTATGGCAAGAACCGCCCAACCTATGAATCCGCGGCTACTCGCAAATTCCAAGAGGGCCGGACGGAAACCTGCCGCACAGTCTCCGAAGAAAGCGTAACTTGGTGCAAGTCGATGATGGACCCCGACACCGATCCAAAGACTAGCATCTCCAAATTCCGCGCCGCGATCAACGCCCACGTCGCGTACATCTCCACCGCCTCAGAAGGCAAGGGTGTAGATCGCCATCTCTTCGGCCTGAGGAAGCTCCTCCCCCCCGGCGCAGCCCTACCCAAGATCTACGCTGATCCCGCCTATGGCTATTCCTCTAGTTGGTTCCTCTCAACGTCTCAGCTGTCCAGTGAGTACTTCAATGGATATGGGTGGAGTCAAGTCATCGACCAGGGGTACGGAATCGCCTACATGATTAACGAGAATAACCTACAATTCAATATTGTCTCGAAGAAGCAGGGGTGTGAGAGGATGCAGTTTTACCTCACTGATGCTGCGAACGACATGAGGGAGTTGATGGAGAGCGAGTTTGAGACTAAAGCTAAGCTGTAAGCGTGGTCCGGAGTTAAAACTAGAAAATTTGAAATTACAGGACGCGAACTTTTTTTTCCCTCCCTTTTCCTTTTTTACTTCTCGTCTTTTCCCTTTGTACTCTGGGAGTTGCTCTTTTTTTCTTTCTTTCTTGCTTTCCTTTGTAGGGTTGTAAGGTAGATCGAGATGCTCTAGATTCTTTTTCTATAGGGATACTGGTAAAAAAGGCTGATAAGAGGTATGATGAATAATCTATTTATAGGCGATGACGATGTGTGGAGTCCGGGAGTTTGGGAGGGGTAGAGTGTTTGTAGAGTAGTAGTGAATGATACAAGAGAACAACCTTGTGGATATTCGAACTTTTATTAACTCTTGCCCTGTACAGTACATACTCGGGTATTAGGACAATCATAAACAATCACCCATCATTCAATAACATCCACCCCCGGGAAGGCAAACCAACAACTCCATGACTTACGCGTGCGGAGCGAGGTAATGATCTCCGTGTTCTTGGGAGGGAAACAATGTGTACTCCTCCTATACGAGATGCGGGTTCTGGTGACGACAGCAAAGAGCCTTTAGATCCATCGGAGAGCACACAAACGCTCGTCACAGCGTCCCCACACACCCGCGCGCAAAATTGGAGAAAAGTGTTCGGGTGCTCACTTACTCGCCACCAAAGCGCGGTTTTCCGTTATCCGTTTTTTCTCTTCCATTTTTTCATAACCCCTATGTGCTTCTTAGACTATCTGTCGTTTTTCCAAAAAAAAGTGGCAGCGGCTCGGTAAGTAGTGCACTATGGACTTGGGTCAGAGCCGCCATCCCGGCATTGGCCTACCGTATTCCGCTGGGCTTGCCCGACTTGTGGTCAGCGTACCGTACCTCCAGATAACCATCGGCGGCATTGAGCCCCCGTGCCAGGGATAGATGGGCCTGCTGTACTGTTTTTCCTGCCCCCATTTAAACAAATCACCCCTATCCTCCGCCCGAATTGTCGAGGGAAATGGGCGGTCACAGTTTATCACTCGTAAGGCACTCTGTGGCATGGGTTGGAGGGTGATTTAGTTACACGTGACGTCATATGGCTCGGAAGGAACGTACTGTAGGTGCAGGAACTTGGGCTAGCGCCGGTGGGTCGGCATCTGGCGCTCCGCTCACTCACCTGGTCCTCGTCCTCTGTTACAATTTGGTGATCGGACGAATCCGATTCCGTATATAGTACTCATTTCTTAACCTGTACTCTCCGGTCTGGATTTAATGGGTGGGAATCTATGGAGGATATTTTCTGGGTAGGGGATTCTTGGCTCATGGTACATCAGAGCCTGAGGCCTCGCACAGTTTCTAGGATATACGGTACATGGAAAGACTTACTGGTAATTTTATTACTTCAATTTAGTTTACAGTTGAGCAGAACTAAATAGTACTGAAGAGGTAAATGGTATGATACTAGAAATCAGGTAATCAAACAAACATACAAGTCTGTCTGCATTACTCTATTTTGTGGTGAGAATAGTTTCTGAGGACTCTATGAATCTGGAATAAAATAAATAACCACTAGCAGTTAGAAGAAGTAAGGCATCAGCAAAAATTATTACCCGCGTCCTCTGCGTCCTGTACTGTACGTCTGATGCACAGGGCGCTCAAAATACTGACTATTAACCCGGACGCAACGTTGCTCTGACGTTGCGTCACGGTCAGACATTGTTTGCTGAGCTCGTGCTGATTCTCGGCAAAGACAGTGTTGTTCATACTACTGGTCTAATACAGCGTTCCGCCATAGGGAAACTATCAAACTATCGCTTCATCACTCGATCCCTTCGAAAATTACCATCATAGATACTCACTCGTCTCCCCACCAAAAGACAAAAACTATAACTAGATTTCTACTGGGCAGGGACCGCCCAATTACCACGCAGTATTGTACCTCACTAAACACTACCTTAGTATCACTAGAATGATAATAATAATAATAATAATTTTCTTTTTTTTGTGATAATGATAATACCATACCTAACTTGTCGCCTAACCTAATCTCATCCAACACGTAAAACAAGCGCACAGGAGGCGTTTGCCCACACATCCACCACCTACCTTAGGAAGACGAAGACGCATAGAATATCAAAGATAGGGAACACAAGAGAACATAACATAAGCTGAAAAGTAGGGACAGAAAGTAATAGCAGTGAATATCGCAAAGAAAAAAAACGAAAATATGATAAAAGACTAGAAATACAAACCAAGAATAAAGGGTATGCCCTGTGATATGATAGATAGGGAGTCAATTTTTATATTGGGGGAGAAAACAGAAAGAAAGAAGGGTTGGCAACTGCCTAATATAGTATCATAGAATGGGAATATCATAATATGGTACGCTTAGAACTTTTGAAAGAAAACTAACTTAACTCACCAAACTTGCCCTTGCCCTAGCGTTGAAGCCAGGGTGAAAGAGGGTGAGGGAGCAAAGAAATGAAGAGCGAAAAAGAAAGAAAAGGAAAAAAAAGTGAAAACATGAATAAAATAAGGAGATGTCTTATTTTTGTTGTTTTTTGTTCTCAACCTTATTGCCTACCACCCATTTCATAGGAAAAAAGCCTAGGGGAAATAAATAAATGAGGGGCCAATCCGGAAGTAGTAGTAGTAAGTTATAGGCCTTGCCCTCGAAAACTAGCTGCTGAAGATGAGAGAAAGAAGCAAGTTGCCGTGTTGCACGAATGCTAGGTCTCACTATTTACCCCTAACATACCTTTTGCGATGGTGTTTGGTTTTCAAAGGGGGGAGCTTCTCCTAGTATCTTCTGCGGTGGCGGTCACCTCCACCGCCGCCGCTACCACCGTATCCTCCTTCCCCGCCATCGTACGCACGCTTTCGGGAATACCCGCCGTCATCGTGTCTGTCATCTCTACCGCGACCGCTATACCTCCCGGAGTCTGCGAACCTATCCCGAGCGCTTCCACCTTCACGGTCATGTCCACCGCGATGACGATCATACCCACCACCTCCACTGCTACCGCGGTGCCCACCATCTCCATACCCGCCTCCCCCACCACCACCTCCTCCGCCGCCATACCCACCACCGCCTCCGCCTCTACGTCCGCCAGGCCCAGTAGGCGCATTGGGTGGTGCCTCACCATGGCCACCATGATATCCGTTTTCATGTCCTCTACCTCCCCTGTCGCCTCCTTGGTAGCCAATACCGCCGCGGGGTCCACGGCCACTCCCGACTTCAAACCTATTTCCACCACTAAAGCCTCCCCCACCACGGCCACCACGGAACCCACCTCCTTGGAACCCACCCCTGAAGCCGCCTCCTCTGCCACCGAATCCTCCTGGACCCCGTGGACCGTCCTGACCATAAAATGATGGACCGGTTGGTCGCGTAACAGGAATTTTGGTATATCCCCTACCGCCTAAACCTCCTCCTAGACGTCTTGGCTTCCAACCCTTAACAGTACGGCCACGCTCAACGTCGACGAGGACGCGGCGGTCCTTAATACGAATTCCATCAGTTTCTTTGTAAGCCGCTGTATCGGTCAGAATGGAAAAATATCCAAAATTATCTTGTCAGTTTACTGTTCATACTTTCCTTCTAAACCAGTTTCCCTACCAAGGGGGGGTAAAACAGGGGAGAGAAGACGGATAAAACAAAAAGGGTAGTGGTGAGGAGACATGTGATAGCGAGTAAAAAACGAGGCACGAGACGACGGAGACGCAATTCTTCTTTATCACACCCGCTCCAGTTTCTCGGATTCGGGTGTAAAAAATGGAACACAGTGCGATCAAGAGAGGGGGAGGGGGGGTTTGTAATTTAAAGTACCCTTCATATCCTTCTCTCGTTCGTAAACAATGAACGCATACCCCCTGTGTTTACCAGTTTCTTTATCGCGCACAATCCTGATCTAAAGAAATGATAAGTGTCAACATTCCTGAGATCGATGCCGATGGGGGGTATTGATAACTCACTCTTTCAATAGGCCCAAAGCGGCCAAACTCACGTTCAAGGTCCGGCTCCTTAACATTGTAATTCAACCTGGACAAGAAGAGAGTTTTGAAAGGATCGCCACGGACCTGAGGATCATGTTCCGGATTATCTATAACAAAGCACTCAGCCAATCAAGAACGAGGGAACAAAAAGTTTGGGACAATATATTGAAAACGGGGCAGAAAAAAGGAGCAACAGGGGAACAGGGATCACCGTACATTGCACAAGCGCAGCCCTCGTCTTTTCCGCTATCACAGCCTTCTTTTCCTCGCGCAAGCGATCCCGCCTCTGCATCCAACTCTCGGTCGGAACATAGTCAGGGTCGGGAGTACGAAGGGCTTCGAGATAGGCAGCGACACCGGTAATAGGTGCAGTTCTACGCTTGTCAGGAGCATAGTCGCAGTGGGGAAGGTAACGAAGGGGAGGCCTCGGCGCGAAAAGCGCGAGAAGATTCGCTGGGAGTTTATCTGTCATGGTCAAATGGACCGAGAATCTACGGAAAAGTAGAAATTAAAAGTAAATAGTGGTAGTAGCAAAAACCTAGAAGTAGCAAGAGTAAAGATGTGCTGATAAGAGGTGTTTCGATGAAGACTCGAAGGGGGGAGCGAAGGTAAAGCGTGTTATGTTTGGAAGCGATGGCTCTCGGAGGTTTGATTTCCGCGGTGGGTATAATTGCCACCCACCCACAGGCAAAGGAGCCAATCTAGAATACAATGCCCTTGTCCCTGCACTAAACACTGGCTGTCAGGGTCGTACCCGAGCCCCAATGAGGCGAAGGAAAACACAATTAAATTACGGCATCAAGCGAGAATTATTGGTAGAGGGTTAAGCCCCCCCCTTAACCTGTATCATAATTGATTGGCGCCACATGCCATCTGAGCACTGTCTGTGGTTTGTGACATCATAACCTTTCAATGCCAATTTTTTTGTCATCCTTCTTTTCTCATTACAATGAGATACCGGTACCCTTATGATCCGATTGTGTGAGAGCAAAAATATTCCCATCTACGAGTAGTAAGTTCAATACCCGTATGATACTCTGAATAATCCTTCATAAACTCTCAAATCATGCAAAAACTTCAACTTCCATCACCCCCCAAAGACCCTCTCCATCCCCCGCATGTTCGTGAAGTCTGAACCCCAAACCGCCCCCACCACTACCATACCGACCTAGCAGTGACCCCCTTGAAAAACCGTCCTTTACAAGTGCCATACCAGTAGTCTACTCCTTCAACAGAATTCCATCTCGCCTCAACAGTCAACTTGCTGATTCCCACACGGCAGGGCAAAGTACCGGTATGCTTGATTTTTACTATCGCGAGTAATATCAGAACATGGGCAATTAAACCTGCACACCTGCGACCCGAAAAAGAGGGAGGGAAAAAAGAAAAAATTACAGCTTACTCCATCCAAATTTCGATATTCTTGCGCGCATATTTCATCCACATGCGCACCTCCCTATCAACTTCCTTGAGAAACGATCGGTTGTTCGGCGCCTTCCGTAAGCCGCACCACTCCTACTACCATTTGCCCCAGCGAAGATCCATATCGTCCCGCAGTCTTTCTGCGGCTGCCTCGCAAAAGATAGCTACAATGTACAATTCAGCGAGAGTTGGCCTTGGAGCACTAGTGACAACAGGAGCCGTTGTCGTATTTTACCGGACACAGATTCACCGGAGGTTTCTAGGCGAGAGGTCTACTTTTGAAAATACCACGGTCGGAAACGGCGGAAAACAGGAGAAGGGTGGTAACGATGAGGTGGAGAAGGAGAAGGCTGAACTAAATGAGAGCGATAGCAAAGCAAAGAAGGGGATCCTCTCGGCGATACAAGGAACTTTCGGGAAACTCGTCGCAGAACAAGCACCAAAGAAAGAGCCAAAACCCACGCCGGAAGACAATCTGCGAAAGAAGGGCATTGGCATTGTGCCAATTCATGAGGAAGAGCGGCTTAACCAGGGAGACGCATTAACGGACACTCAGTGGCTCACATTCTCCACCAAACTTCTCGCAGCGAAGGAATCCATGCTCTCCATCGACTGGCCAAAGTTCACCGGCCTTACAAACGTCTTCCCCGACTGGGCTACCGGGTTGCCAGAATGGATCACAAAGCTTCAGCGAGAGTTAAACATGGAGCCCGGATCGCTAGCGGATGAGATCTGGAGCGAGGCACAGGACCCCAAGGTCAATCCAGAAGTGGAAATGGACGCATACGTAAGGTTAGGGAAGGATCTCTGCGTGGACGAACAACGCTACCTGGCCAGTCGGAAGGGCTTCACAAAACGGGGGTTGGCCCAGTATCTCAACATTCCGGAATCAGATATTCACGATGATGATGTGCCAATTATCGCTACTACAGGGTCTGGCGGTGGCTTACGAGCCATGGTTGCAGGAACAGGCTATTATCAGGCCTTGACGGAGGCCGGCTTGTATAATTGTACGACATATACCGCAGGAGTTTCTGGGAGTTGCTGGTTACAGGCTCTTTACCTTACTTCTTTGGGAAAATGCTCATTCGATCGAGTGATGGAGCATCTGAAGACACGTATCAGCGTACATATTGCTTATCCACCCAGAGCACTCGAGCTGGTTACTTCGGCACCCACGAACAAGTACCTTCTACGCGGAGTGGTGGAGCGACTGAAAACAGGCTACTCTTCATTCAGCCTTGTAGATTTGTATGGGTTGCTGCTTGGCGCTAGGCTTTTGGTTCCGTCAAATGAGTTGACACTTGATGACACTGATTTAAAATTAAGTGCCCAAAGGAGGTTCTTGGAGAATGGTGAGCAGCCTTTACCTCTTTACACAGCCGTCAGGCATGAGATTCCATATGAGAAGGGAGAACCGATTCCCGAAGAGTTCAAGGAGAAGGCGAGCAAGCGACACGAGAGTTGGTTCCAGTGGTTCGAGGCCACTCCTTACGAAATATATTGCGAGGAACTTGAAGGTATTAGTAACTTCAATAATTTCCATGCAACTACTTACTAATCTAGAAACTTGACTGTAGCTGGCATCCCAACTTGGGCAATGGGAAGGCGGTTTGAGAATGGCGTCAATGTCAGCCGGAACGTGCCAGAAATGAAACTCCCCCTTCTGTTTGGGATCTTTGGATCGGCCTTCTGTGCTACCCTGAGCCATTACTACCACGAAATTCGTCCATTTGTAACATCCGTCAATCTTTTCTTATCATTGGATAAAATGGTATTGGACCGAAACAATGACCTCTCGAAGGTTCATCCAATTGATCCCTGCAGTATTCCTAACTTTGTAAAAGGCTTGAAGGAATCATTGCCCTCTACGTGCCCAGTACTATAACTCCAGCACCCACATAAGCCTTAAAAATAGATTTTTCTGCTAACGAAGCACCAGGAATCACTCTTTGAATCCGAAGGCATCAAGTTAATGGTTTGTCCCCGATCCAGTCATTCCTACGCGTCGCTTCCTAAGCCTTGGAACTCCTCTTTTGTATTGTTGAGTGTTTCCACGCAATTGCTAACCCCACCCAAGGATGCGGGAATGAGCAACAACCTTGCATGCTACCCGCTCCTCCGTCCGGGCCGGAACATCGACATCCTTATTGCCTTCGATTCCTCGGCGGAAATCCAAACAGCAAACTGGATAGCATACGCCGAGGGGTACGCTAAGCAGCGGAAGATCCAGGGATGGCCCGTCGCAATCGGATGGCCGAAAGGCGACAACAAGGAAAGACAGCAGGAGCTCGAGGATGCCCAAGCGCATTCAGCAAAAGAAGCACAACAAAAACTGGAGGCGGCTCAGAAAGAAGCCTCCAAAGTAGAGAACGACAAACCTCTTGGTCAGAGAAAGGAGGAGCAGAGGGAGAAAAATGCCCTTGGGTACTGCACCGTCTGGGTTGGTAGCAAAGAGGGAAGGGATTCCAATGATGAACCACCTCCGAGCAAAGCTGTTGAGGACGACTGGGAGTTGATGAAGCCAAATGCAGGTGCGTACATTATGACATGATATTATGATATTGGACATCAGTGTTATCGATATTGCTTTCCCCACCCCGCTTTTTTAGTTCTTTCACACACACCACCACCCATCCCTCCCCCTCTTATCTTATCTTAAGGTCTCCCTGCTCTCCGTCACGCGCCAGTTTCCCACTCCAACCCCCCCATCACAGCAAGGATAGCCAAGAGTTGCAACAACAAAACGTGGCTTGAACTTTTTTTCTTTTGTCAAGTGTCTCCCTTTTTTACTTCTTTTTTCTTCTTTCCTGCCTCTCAACTCCGTCCACTCGCACACATCTACCTCGTACACTTAGAGTGCCGTAGGCAGTCCGCCCCGGCGCGAATGTTCGTGTATGACCAAACAAACCTAGCATTCACTCGTACGGTACGGTGCTGTACGAGTACGAGTAATACTGGTGAACAAAAACATTTGGTTCCGCTGTTGCTGCTCCTCTTGCGCCCTTCACACAAGCTTTCTCATAGGGCTGACTAAACGAAACCTACCGGGCGAAAAAATTCACAGGGATAACGGTCGTCTATTTTCCATTAATCCCGAACGAGAAGGTACCAGGTGTCGACCCTGAGATAAGTCCGTACCTGTCCACCTGGAACTTTGAGGTGAGTTTCCTCATTCCTTTTTCAGCCCCCCGTAGAGTGCCCCCTTTTCAAGAAAATAATAGAGCTGATCACGAACGTGGATGTGCCAAAACGGGGAGGGGGAAAAAAGTGGACACCAGAACAAATCGACCAAACAGTGGCACTAGCCAAAGCTAATTTCCAGGAAGGGGCCGAGAAGTTGAAGAGGACCGTCAGGGCCGTTTACGAACGGAAGAAGAAGTTGCGTTTGGAGATGGAAGAGAAAATGATGGAGATGCGGGAAAAAAGGGAGGAAGAGAGGCATGAGGAGAACAGAGGGACATACGGGATGCATGATCATTTCTCATGATTTATTCTTTCTTGTTGCTCCTCTCTACCTTGCCCCCCTCCTTTAGATTTTGGTGGAGGTGCCTCCTCTTTCCCTTGCCGCATATACACATCATATCGTCGTAACGTAGATAGGTAGAACTCTTTTTTACAGTAATCCACGGCAATCATGGCGGTTTGTTGTTGCCGCCGTCGCAGGTACTTGTACCAGTACCGGTATTTTCTTGCAGGGAAAGGAGAGTCTGGTCAGCTTGATACAAGAGCCAGTACCGATAAATAAAGCCCGAGATTTTCTTCTTCTTTTTTTTGCCCTTTTCAGCTCCCGAACAGTCGCGCACGAGCAAACCCCGATTTACCCTCCGTTTCCAGACCCCGAAATTGATCTCCTTTGTCAGATCATAATATAGTGCTTACCATACCATGCCAAAACAGCTTCCGCTTTCAATCAATCAAGCAATCAATCAACCGATTTGTCCCACCCCCACACACATCACAGCCCTACC
Organism: Tuber umbilicatum; assembly: GCA_003313605.1. Lineage (NCBI taxonomy): Eukaryota > Fungi > Ascomycota > Pezizomycetes > Pezizales > Tuberaceae > Tuber > Tuber umbilicatum. Next base: position 16,440 of record QLOI01000339.1, on the reverse strand, counting down.
CAGCTCTCCATAGCACACCCCACGCCCAGGATAATGCTTGTATATTGTACGGTGTCGATTGAACCCCACACCTTCCATCCGCAAACCGACCAGAATCCGCACGAGGACAGCAAACACGCATCGAAAGCCCCGATCCCGTCCCAACTCACCCTAACACTTACCGTATCGCACGGCACCAGCACATACCCCACATACCGCACTGCAGTGAGTGATCGCGCGTGAACCACGCTACGCTGTTCCCAACACAAACCCCCATCCCCACCGATGACAGACCCCCCCGGCGCTCGCAGGACGGGAATCCCCAAGTAGACATGTCTTATTCTTGCCAAGCTCCCCCGCAGTACCGTGCTTGTACAGTACCGCTACTCGAGTACCGTACTCGTGCATTGCAAAGGTATCCGGAAATCTTGGCGTTTCCGGCCGGGCCTGAACCGTGCCAAGATTTTTTGATACTTTTGCGAGGTACAGTACAGTAGATGCGTATGAGTGCGCGGGTTGGACGAGACGGCGTGTGAGGCGTTTTTTGAGGTGAGAATTGCGGTGTTGGGCTTGCTGGCAAATTTTGCTGCACGGTACGGTACGAGCAGCGTACTTGTGCCGGTATCGTGTGTTGGGTTGTGATTGTGGGTGGGGGCTGGTGGGGTTGATTGTCGATTGTTGATTGTTCGGGGAGACAATGCTTACTACGGTCATGGTTGTGAACTTTTTACGAGAGAAAGGAAGGAAGAAAGAGGCAGGGAACCTCGTAGGGTCAGGTTTGGTTTGATCAGTCAAAAGAGGGCAGCCTGCGTAGGACACAAGGCTGAGATCAGAGATGCAAAAGAAGGGAAGGACTGCTGTGAAAAGGAGGGTAACGACGGTAGGAAATTTACTCCACCGGTGCTCTGGTGAACCCTGGAGTGGTCGTGGCATGGTAGAAATTCGACCGAAATCCGTACCGTACAGCACTGTATCATAAGCGCAAGCACAGTAATACGGTACCGGTATCATACCGGTATGATACCATATCCAGGCTGTATCCGCTTATGTTTGCATCGTCCTGTGCGACCCACCTGCCAACCCACGCATTGAATTCCCTCGATCCATGCATCAAGCACAGCCAGCTCTTGATCCTCTCCGCTTCCCGTGTCCGATCGTTTCCGTGGTATGACATCGACTGCGTTGGATGCCACAGCTATTGAAGCTCACTCCACCATCTAAACATCGCAATGGTGGTGGAGTGCTGAGCAGAGCAAAGCACAGAAGAACGCAGCACCAAATCTAGAATAATCACCAGCCGGTCCAGCTCATCCGTTCCCCCCATGGTTAAAACCCCTACTGTACCATACTTGTACTGCGCCGGTAATATTGTACTCGAGTAGCCAGGAAAACCGCGGGGCCAACTCTCAACGCCCAGACGGGTATACCCCCATCGCCCGCCAACCTCCCCCCTTCAGCCGCACACAAGCGGCGGAAACGCGCGAGAGAAGAAAAGAAAAAAGAAACCAAAATCGTGGGGACGAAGGGAGGGGGGGACCGATCTCTTTCCCTTTACGAGTACCGTACCGCATTTCTGGTGGGTGTGAGTGGTACAGTGATTGTTTGCTGTTTTATGTCTACTCGGCAGCGTCATGGGCCATTTCCGTTACGGTAATTTATTTAAGGGTATCATACCGGTATTGGTGGATGAGTGATGGTGATGATGAGGGTATGATGGACTGATGGACGGACGGACGGACGAATGGATGGATCATGGATGGGGGTAAATTGTCGCGTGCTCAGTGGGGTGAGGCCGGGGAGGGGAGAAGGGTGGCTTTTCTTCTCTTTCCTTTTTTTTGTGAATAGGCCTTGGTGACGGTGCATGCTAGAGAGCAGAGGAGTAGCAAGTAAGTCGGTGTTGTGGGGAGGTGAGTTAGGTATTTCCGCAGCAATTGATGGTCCTTTTTGTACTCGTATCGTACTGGTTCCGTCGCGACTTGGTAATTTACGTAGGCTACTGCGGAGGGAAGTCTACCCCCTTCATCCTGCCAGTGCTCAAAGTATCATGCTTGTGCCCAATTCTTCATACTTCAATTTCCATTGCTGTCCGAATAGTGGTATAGAGAGCTTGCTTGCTCCGTTATGTCTCGTGGGGTATTGTCCTTGCCCCCCATAGTATTGAATGGGCCACTCGAGCTACTCTACTCGAATACAGGTACTCCAGAATGCAGTAGAGTACATTCGCCCAATTTTCAACATATCTAGCAATCCAATCGTACCCCAACACAGCAGAAGAGTACTCGAGCACTGTACTGTACACAGAAGGAAAGCATCAACATTGAGCACTTTTATTTATTTATTACATAAAAGAGCTCGGTTTGTACTAGTACTTGTATTTGTCCTTTTTTTATTTCATTTTATCTCGTCAACTCCCGTATTGGTATCGTGTGTGGTACGGCAGTAGCGGAACCGTCTCTCCCCGTTTCGTCCCTGTTTTTATTTTTATCCTCTTCCTTTCTTCCGCTCATCTTCGCTTCGTGCATGCACAGTACTCGTACTCATACCCTTTTCCTGCCTATTCCCTTTTCTTGACTTCTCACTTTTCCAGAGAGAGGAAGGAGACGACGAGAGGGAGAGGGGCAAAAAAGGGCGAACGGTCCAACGGATTCATTACCGGTAGGTCCAAGCGGTGAACGAGAAAGAGGGATCTGAGAATCTGCAAGTTCGGTCTCTGCCACCCCCAAATTTTTACCATTGCAGTGTTACCGGTATTACAGTATTATTATTATTATTTTAATTCTCCTTGCCGAGCGAGACAAGACCCGGGAAGCAATTGATTCACATCTTTCCGCAGCAGCGCAGCAGGAGGTGGCAGTACTGTACTAGTACTTTAGGAAGTACGGTGCCACACGAACACAGCAAAACAGCGGTAATGGTGCTCTTTCGAGAGAAGTACCGGTGCTACACGATACTGAAGGAAGGATTTGGAAGTGGTTGAACAAGGAATGATTTCTCCGTTTTGGTACTCTCTTTCAACGCTCTTCTCGAGAAAGGGTGCACGTTCCATACCGGTACTGATCCTTACGGACTCGAGCCACTGTGTGATACGAGTGCCATACTACACCACTGGCTGCTGCTTCCAACCGGGATTCTTGTTCGATCTGTGCTGTGCTGGCAAGCAAGAAAAAAGCGATCCGACAGACGGAGAAGAGAAAGCTACAGTGGCAGGATCCGGACTCTCCCCAGGAAAGCCTCTCTTTTAGCTTTGCGGTGGCCCACGATAGTGGTTTTGGTTCCCACCACTTGTCTGGTTACAGATTCCGGCCAGTCCACATTGGTCCCCCCCTTTTTTTCTCACTCACAATCACAAACTCGCATTTTTTTTTTTTTTTTTTCCTTCTACGATAGGCTGCCCCAGCTCTGGCAGGGGTGACCTGCTGCCACTCACTCTCGCACTTTCTACTCGCTCGCTCGAGAGGGTGGCTTGCTTGCTCTGTTTGTGCCGCCTGTCTGTATAAATATCTATCTCGACCTCCTCTTCCTTCTCCCACCTCAACTTGTATCCGTGGTTCCTACCACCCTCTAAATGGTTAATTGTGGAAGACGAAATATACAAAAGAGTCAAGATTCCGCTGTCTGTGTTGGATTCGGCATTCAATTCAGTAACTTGCCAAAGAAAAAAAAAGTTGGCAGAACCACTATCACCCCCCCCGCCTCCCGGCCGTCGGTGTATGGTAAAGTACAAAAATACTTATTCCTTGCCTGACCACGAACGAGCCTACGGAACGGAGAAAATACTAAACCACACAAACCTCCCGCCCCCTTCGCCCGTCAACTCTTTCTATTGTAGGCAGAGGGTTCAACTACCTACCCGTTCCTACTGAACTCAACGCATTCTATACGCATACATGTACTGTACATAGGTACATACACACGGACACAGACAACACGATCATTACTGCTACCACTGCAGACTTAGAATATGCCGAGGAGAAACACACAATCTTTGGTACTAGCTCTGCCGCCCCGTCTTCCATCTTCACCTTCTCCTATAGCTGGACTTTCTTCCTCATCTCGACCTTTCGACAACTCTCCCCCCCAACTGTCTGCTCCCTGCACCGCTCTACTTCCGCTTCCCCCTCTACTACCTTCCAAGCTGCCAACTGCAGCTTCCGACATGAACATTGTATCTCAGTCTGTGCCCTGCTTGCCGACAGTATTTAAGTTAGGGCTAGTAACCCCGGATACCCCATCGTTCCCTTTTCGTGGAGACGGGGAGGAGGAAGCACATGACAGCAAGCGGTTACGAAGCTCGCAAGCTCATAACGAAGGAACATCACATGCTATGGATTCCCATATTCCCACACCGACTTTGACAAATTCACCGGGGTCACCGCTGGAGATGGAGTACTCTTACGAAGAATTCGAAAGATACCTACCACTTTCCAACTTCCCGACACCACCGCTTTCTGATCCATACTCTCCGGAGCTGCTAGCAGGACTCAATTTTGAGGATGTCTTGAATCCGGAGCTTTATGGTGGGTTCTAAATCCTTTCCCCTTTGACTCACGCTATATCACTTTCTGTTTCCGTCCTAACACTTGAGTAACAGGCCCTGCAAATTACCTTTGCAGTATGTTACCGAAGAATGCATCCCGCGAAGCTCCCTCGACCCACTTGCTACAATCTATCCTACAACGGGCCAATGTTACAATGGAGGTTGTGGGTTTGGCGAGCTGCATCTTGGATTGTTTGTCTGGTCAGTTTGTGCGTCGGTGGAGACAGGAATATTGTGCAGCCGAGGGATCTACGGAACGATGTGAAATTCTAGCTATAGCTGCTTTGTCCATTGCTTTGAAATTCCTAGAAGATACTGTTTGTTTCCCCCAATCCATGAGAAACTTCTGGAAAAAAAAGGTTGGATGGTGCATCTTGCTGACATGAGAAAATAGTCGTTATCCTCCAAGATGTGGGCTCGTGATATTTGTGGTGATAGATTCTCACCGAGAATGCTTAGCATTACCGAGCGGCTGATCCTTGGAGATGTGGGCTTTTCTATTGCCGGAATTTGCACAGCTGAGCTGATCCAGTATTCTATCAACGAGATGAAACGGCACTCCAAGACTGCTCCGAAAGCCAAAAGACTACCGTGCTCAGCTACTGCGGAATCCTCCCCTTCCAAGCAGTTCACGAAGACGACATTTCCTCGGTTGTCCGAGCTGGACTCGTTCGTTAATGACACTTTGGTTGATCTGCCAGTCTCTATTTCTTAGAAAACTCTAGCATATTACCTGGCGTTGAGCAGTATTTCATATTGTTTTTTTCCCCCTTTCTCTATTATTTTTCCTCGTGCTCTTTGAAGTCTGATGCATTTGGGAGTTTTAACATTTCTCGAGAGCTGCAGCGATTCCATGCGATACCTGTTTTTCTTTTTTAATTACCCCATTCGTGGTCATGGTTTACGAATAATGCTCAGTATTTTCATAGCTTGCGACATATTCCCTTCTAGGACTCCTCATTGTTCTCTTTTTATCAGAAATACCGTATGCCCTTGTAATGTCGTCCCTTTTTTTTTCTTTTTTTTTTTCTGGAGGCCATACACCTTTGTAGTTTCGGCGTTTTACGGTGCAGAGACATATACCTTTTTTTTTCCTTTGGGTTTGACGGGAGAGTTGGGTTGAGTTGAGTGGATGGAAGGATGAATGGAGGTTTCACCTGCGGGATAAGCAGAGGAGACCAGTGAGAGGAAGGCTCCAGACGGTCTAGTGGGTACTTGTAGATAGACAAATAGCTCAGCTGAAAGCTGTCTGACCAAATATTTGCTGTATGATTCCTATTGGTGATCAAATATCGGGTTCCCTAATCGACATCCGAGACTTCGTGGGGTGGTGAAATTTGAGTTGTAACTTTTCTGTGGTAGTACCGGTGCGGTACCGGTACTCGGGCATGGTCAAGAGGGGCGGAAAACTTGTAATTTAGCAGAGCAAGGATTATGCTGATCGATCGATAAACTTCGTGAAAAGAAACATAGCATTGTGGTGGTCAGAAACCCGGATCAGTTGCATTGCTGTCTACTTTGCTCCAGACATGAGAATCGAAGGGCTACTTGGGCACTGTACAGTACTCGGGGTTGCAAGCAATCCCCATGGGACTAGCCTGTGCTTGATACTTGACCCGATTCCATGATTCTCACCTTCAACCTTACACTATTCTCTTATTGATAAGATAGTTTGCCTAGCATCCACTCCTGGTTGCTTGTGTCAACGGGGTCTCTTTTTTTCTCTACTAGACTACAAGTATTATTTGCCCACTACGAGTACACTACCTACCCCACAGGATCTTGCTGATCCTTTATCCCGCCCTTTTTGACCATGCCCGGGTACTGTACGCTGCCCGGAGGTCAAAAAATGGCAGATGGCTCACGCTGCTAATTCATAGCCCTAGCCCAGACAAGTCAATCGGTCTGCCGGTAGCAACCTTACAACACCCCTCCACCTCGATCGAAATTTCACTTCTAACCAACATGGCACCGAGGTGCTATATAATCGACGGTCTGAATCGCTGCCTGTGTCCGCAATTCAGTAACCTGCTCGCCAGCAAGTCCCGGTTGCGCCCTCGACATCTGTCCGCTCCCGCATCGGTAAGATGCCTCTCGACCGCCCGTCCAACCCACCAATTCATCGATCCAGTGTCTGAGCCAGAGTTACAAACCCCACCGCTGGAGCCTCAAGGCCCTGCACCAACGATCCGGATGGTAGGCTCCCAAGGTCCATCATGGAACAAACCAACCAACTTTGACCGGAAGGAGCGCCCGTTCGTCCGACATGGCCAGCGAACGCTTCATGGCGTAGAGAAAGTCAAAGACCTGGCACACCGCGGCGTATTCCCGGGGGTCTTCGATGAGGCCAGGGCCCTCGTGGAGTCCGGATACGAGCCGAATCGGGAACTCTACGCAGCGCTGGTCTACGCGTGTTCCAATTTCCCGGGATGTCTAATGCAGGATTTGGCCTTCGGCCTGGTGAGAGAGATGAAGGATCGGGGTATTCAGCCAAATGCTGAGATATACCACCATCTGCTCAAGTTGCTAGCTACGTCCCCGGACTATCTCAAGCGCACGGAGGTGCTCAAGGAGATGAAGGATAATTGGCTGGCGGTGTCGGATGATGGGTGGCAGTGGGTTATTGCTGGGTATCTAATGGGGGGGAATTTGGAGCTTGCGTTAGGGATTATTGAGGAACGGAGGGAAAGGGGGTTGGTCGTGCATCGGAGCACCTACGAGCATGCTATCTACAGGCTTTGTGCGGTTGGGGAGGCGGAGGAAGCGCTGCGGATCGCGAAGACGCTGGAGGGTGAAGGGTTCTGGAAAACACCGGCGAAAGTGGCGTATTATTTGTTGGTTGTGGGGACCAAGCAGATGCATGTGAGTGGTTCACAACCCGATACCTCTATTATCAATGTAATAAAAGGTGATTGATGGCATGTATTTCTATTTCAGCTTGACTGTACAATGTGGTCCTGGTTCCAAGCGAATGACTACCAACTCTTTAACCCGGACGACGGTCTTTGCATACTGGCTTTGAACGTCGCCGCTCGCCATGGCGGCGCAAAACTCGCGACAGACGTCTTCCGCGTCCTCGTGAACCGCAAATTTGAATATGGAGAGCACCATTTCGCCGCCCTGTTGGAAACCTACTTAGTAGCCGAGAACCTCTCCACGGCATTCTCAGTCCTGAATATCATGGAATCCGCCAACGTGCCACCAAAACCAAACACAACCCGCAGCATAGTCAACAAACTAACACGAAACAACTCCCCACGGGACATCGAAGCAGCATACGAAATCCTCCTCGCCCAACGCAAACCCAAAAAGTCTGTCCACATCGCAGCCATAAACACCATCATCGCGGCGTTCGTCCGAATCTCGGATGTCAAGTCCGCTTTCAATGTATACAAAGAGATACCCGATTTCGACCTGCGCCCAGACCTCCAGACGTTCAATTGGCTGCTCCGGGGCGCGGCAGAACAGGGGAGGAAGAAGTTCGCTATGTGGATAGTGGCAGAAATGCAGGAGATGGGGATCAAGCCTGGGGAGGAGACGTACGAGAGTCTCGTGCTGGTGTGCGCTGCTCAGGAGGTTATCAATGATGCGTTTGCTTACTTGGAGGAGATGGAGAATATGGGGTTTAAGCCGAGTGCGAGATTGTATAAAGCCCTCGTGGTGAGGTGTTGGGAGTCGAAGGATTGGAGGCTTGAGGAGGTGGTTAAGGAGATGGAAGAGAGGGGGTTTCCTGCTCAGGGGATTGTGGAAATGTTGCACCAGAGGAAGGCTGAGGAACATGCTGCGGTAGGTCGGGAGGCCCAGGGAGTGGGTGTTTCAGAGAGTAGGGGGGACGAGGAGGAGGAGGAGGGGGAAGGTCTGCAGGAGAATCCTGCCGAGAAGGCTGAAGAGCAGTTTGGGCGTAAGTCTAGCTGGCGGTCATAATTGGTCACTCGGTGATCGAGGATGTGCTATCATAGGATGAGATGGATTTTTTCTCCTTTCGTGGAACACTAGATTTTCGAAGGCACTATAGTGATACCCGGGTGTGTACATACATGCGCATCAAGGGCCAAAGAACCTTATCCTATTACAGACTCATGACATGATACGTATACGTGACCCATAGCCCCAATATCACCCACTCCCCAAGCAGATAATATCATAATAATAATATTATCACAAAAAGTCATTAAGTATCTCAGCATAACCCTATTTTCATCACCCTCCGGAGCCCTAGTCAAACAATCTCATCCGATCACCCGCTTCCAATAACCTCCCCCTCCTTCGGCCCGGGTGGCAGATTCCTCTTGACAACCCTCAGCATCTCGGCGGACTCCTCCTCGGAGAACCTCTGATCCATCTCCTCCACGATGCAGTCCAGCTCGGCAATACTGCTCGGTCGGCAATTCACCATCATGAGTAGCTCCGCCTTCTCTAACGCGAAGGCCGATATCTCGTGCATGAAGCTTGATATCGCTTCTTCGGATTGAGTTGCGGCGGGGGTGGTTTGGAGGTAGTCCCTTACCTGCATGAAAGAGTGTTAGGGGAAGAGGAGAAGAGAGGGGAAGAGAGGGGGGGGGGTAGAAACTTCTTTCATTATTGTTTCTAGATTGCTGGATTTCATGGCGTGCGCCGTGCCTTGGGATTGGCCGAGCGCTATGTACCGGGTTTTCGTCTCTGTTAGGTGTTTTAGGACTTCGTAGTCGCTGAGGAAGGCGGTTCGGGGGTTTAGGACTTTCATGGCGGTGATTGAGATTCGCTGTGGTCGGCTGAGACTTGGTGGTGTGATGTTGTCGTCGTTGTTTGACGTTTTGTTCTAAAGGTCTCGGACCCTGCCAAGCCAATCACACATGTAGAGAAACGCGACCTAATCGCGTAACTCACAGACATTCTGTTGTTCCTAGCAGGGGTATGATACCTTTTTTTTTTTTCTTTCCCACCCGAAACCAAGCCCTCCTTTCTTCGAGCAACACCACTTTACGCGTCCACGATAAAAAAAACATAACCCCTCTTTCGCTGTTTCTCTCATCGATTAGACAGGTATCATACCCGCTACGTCTTTTTTAACAACCGTATACTCTGTCTATATCATACACCTCATCTCGTTTTTCAATTGTTACTTCTCAAGGCTCTCTCTTCCTTGACAAAACCCACTCTTGTCTTGCAGCTTCCGATTGTTGTCCTTCTCATCTTCCTCCGATAAACAAACAACCCCACTACACATAGGACAACACATCCACCCACCATGGAAAGAGATCCTATCACCGACCAGGTCTTCAAAGGTAAGCTCTGAGCTCCACCCCTATCTGCAAGAACAAACCTCTAAGAGTGAAACAGATCGGGTCCGCCAGTTCAGCGAATTCCTGGATCCAAATGATGAGGACCAGCGAAGCTATACTGACTCGATAAAGTATACAGATACCACCTTTCTGAAAGAGGAGTACAAGTGAACTGATTGGGAGCCGGAATTATACAGGTTGATGCTTAATCGTGGTCAACGACGTTTACAGGTTAATCTTGACGAGATACGTAATCACGACAGGGAGCTTGCGGATGGGTTACTGAATACCCCGTTTGATTATTTGCCGACGCTGGATCGGGCTTTGACAGAAGTTGCTTCAACTTTGAGGGATCGAGCGAGGCATGAGGAGATTACCGATGATACGGTAGGTTGTTTATTGGATTGGGTTGGATTGGATTAAGAGCGTGTAGGGAGGGGCTAATCTCGAGGAATTGCGCTGATTGGAGGGATATAGCTTTTCTACTGTGCCTTGACTGGCAGTTTTGGGGAGTATGCGGTCAATCCCAGAACTCTGAGTTCAAAGCATTTGAATCATATGGTTTCGTTGGAGGGGATTGTGAGTCACTATCGTCCTTTCTTTTCCTTCAAAATGTGAATGTTGGGTCAATCCTGACTTGGGGTGATTTAGGTCACTCGGTGTTCCCTGGTGAGACCGAAAGTGGTCAAGAGTGTGCACTACAATGAGAACAAGAAGGTGTTTGTCGGGCGTACATACAAAGATCAGACTATGTCCGTCAATGGGCCAGCGACTACGAGTGTAAGAATGACCTTATCTAGGCGGAATATTCCGGGCTGATTTTTTCCCCCTTCAGGTTTACCCCACCGAAGATGACCAAGGAAATCCACTCATCACAGAGTACGGCTATTCGGTCTATCGGGATCATCAGACCATCTCTATACAGGAAATGCCTGAACGTGCTCCGGCCGGACAGCTTCCCCGAAGCGTAGATGTGATTATGGATGATGACCTCGTGGATCGAGTCAAGCCCGGCGATCGTATTCAGTTAGTGGGGCTCTACCGGTCATTGGGGAATCGGAATGCCGGGCAAGGCAGCTCGACATTCCGGACCTTGCTTATCGCAAATAACGCGATCTTACTGTCTTCAAAGGCTGGAGGTGGTATTGCACAAGCAACCATTACTGATACCGATATCAGAAATATCAACAAGATCGCTAAGAAGAAGAATATCTTTGAGTTGCTGTCGCAGTCATTGGCCCCAAGTATCTACGGTCACGACCATATCAAGAAGGCCATCTTGTTGATGCTATTAGGAGGTATGGAGAAGAACTTGGATAACGGGACTCATTTGAGAGGGTGAGTGGTAGCGATGGACTCTTTTGCCTTCCGAGTACTTACGATATTAGTGATATTAATATTCTTATGGTTGGTGATCCCTCGACTGCCAAATCCCAGCTTCTCCGATTTGTACTCAACACTGCGCCCTTGGCAATTGCAACTACTGGTCGAGGGTCCTCCGGTGTAGGTTTGACTGCAGCTGTATCATCAGATAAGGAGACAGGCGAGAGGCGGTTGGAAGCTGGTGCTATGGTTCTCGCCGATCGCGGCGTTGTCTGTATCGACGAGTTTGACAAGATGAGTGATATCGACAGAGTAGCTATTCACGAGGTTATGGAACAGCAAACAGTTACAATTGCCAAAGCTGGTATTCATACTTCGCTTAACGCCAGATGCAGTGTCATTGCTGCGGCAAATCCGATATATGGACAATATGACCCCCACAAGGACCCTCATCGTAACATTGCTTTACCGGATTCCCTGCTGTCCCGTTTCGATCTATTGTTTGTTGTTACGGATGACATTGAGGATTTCAGGGATCGTCAGGTATCCGAGCACGTTTTGAGAATGCACAGGTACCGTAGACCGGGGACCGAGGAAGGAGCCCCCGTCAGGGAAAATCCCGGTCAGATGTTGGGCGTTGGCCTTGAAGAGGATAATGCTGAGTCTGGCAGGCCTACTGAGGTTTACGAGAAGTACGATGTACTTTTACACGCTGGCGTCACTATCACTACTGGACGCGGGAATGCCAGGAGGGTGGAAGTCCTTAGTATGGGTTTTGTGAAGAAGTATCTTCAATATGCTAAGACTCGTATAAAGCCTGTTTTGTCAAAGGGTGCTGCGGACATTATTGTGGCTACCTATTCTGCTCTAAGGAACGACGAACTTGAGGGAAGTCAGAGAAGGACGTCTCCCATGACTGCCCGTACTCTGGAAACTTTGATCCGTTTGGCGACTGCCCATGCAAAGGCAAGGCTTTCAAATCGCGTAGAGGAGAGGGATGCAATTGCGGCAGAGGAAATCTTGAGATTTGCCTTGTTTAAGGAAATTGTTCAAGACGAGCGCAAGAAGAGGAGAAGGGTTGGAAGTGCGGAGATGGACGTTGACTCGAGTGATGACGATGACGACGATGAGGAGGAGGAATCTCAGCCAAGGACCCGTGGGTCTTCCCGTCGTGCCCGAGCATTGGCCAGGAACAGGAGTCAGGCCGCGAATGGCGACGCAGATGATCACGAGATGGATGCAGCAGCGGATGATGACGGCGATGATGACTATTACTCCGCCCCAACTTCCTCAAGGCCTACACGGAGGTCGGGCCGAAGTGCGCCCACTCAGGACGAATCTCAAAACTCCTGGGCATCCTCTCACCGTGCCTCTTCAGTTTTACAATCGCAAACCGAGTCTGGCCAAGCTTCTAGCTCCGCCGGGCCATCAGCTGCCGCAGAATCACAGTCCGAGGCTATATCGCCCGCAAGGGTACTGGTATTCCAGAGAGCGCTCGCCGGACTTCTCAACGCGCCTGTATTCCAAGACGATGCTGCCGAAGTTGGGCCCTTGCTTGTTGAGATCAACAATAGCATTGGCCAGGAACAGAGGTTCTCAAGAGGAGAAGCCGAGGCCGCTCTCGAGAAGATGAATGACGGGAATAAGATAATGTTTGTGCCCCCTAGAGCTGGCGTCCAAAAAAAAATTTTCAAGAGAACATTACTAACGATTATCAGGTTCACCGGTGGAGATATTGTATACAAACTATAGTGGAATCGAGTGGACTCGAGTACCGTACCTTGGGCGTTGGTTATCATGGTTTCGCTTAGCTTAGTTGCCTTGGCTTGGTTGCTTATGAGTTTTTTTTTTTTTTTTTTTCCCTTACAAGTAAAAATTCCAATACCATTATCATAATGTGACAAAGTATCCCGTAGCTTACCGTAGCTGGAGTGTGACACGGATGGAAGCCGGTGGGAAAAAAGGGCGAGAGAAATGATCGCCAAAAGGTCTCGATAGCACTCGCTTGGCGCCGACTTTGAGGCTCTTTCACGAACTTGAAATTTCTCGGGTGTCTTTGCACACATGTTGCCCGTACGGGCTCTTTCTTTATTGGCATCAAATTTTAACGCAGGAATCAATTTACGGAAAGCTCTCAGAATACCCCCTCGGGATCCGACAAGGATCTAATATACCCCGCATACTCAAAATAACAGTACCACTGCTGCCAGGAGTCCCCCCCACTGCTTTTAGTTCCCTCATAGACAATTGCCTATTCGGAGGGAATCGATAAGGTAAAACTATTCGCTCCGGCTGGACAACCAACAAAGAGCATTGAGTGTCGCGGTACTGTGCAGGGAACATGTTTCTATATTTCAAAACCGAGCAAGGACAGTCAGGGATGCGGGACGACACAGTATCATTTTTTGTTCGCAGTCTGTTCCTGGCCACTATTTCTGGGTGGAAAAAGATTTTCAACCCCCAGGTCGAGAACTTGAAGAAATGCGGCCCCGTTCGGATCCGATTGTTCCATTCTATTCCCTTTTGTCATATGGTGACGGTTCCCTTTCATAGGTGAAAGTTATTCCTACGGTGGGGTCTGAGTTGGCTGGAATGGTTTTAAAGCTGGCATTTCACCAACTGCATCCGTATCCTATGAATGAGATATCCGGCAAGTGTTCCTGGTAGCTAAACAGTTCGTTTCTTACTGAACGTGGTCTTGGTTTTCAATTGTCCTGGTAGTACAGGCGTTCTCACAAGGTTGGCTTGGGTATCGATAATTTCGGTTGTCCAGGTAATCATCGTGGTGGTTGCTATGTGGTGGGCAAACATAAGGGCGGCATTCACATTTTTTAGGTGTTGGGGCTTACTAAAAATGTGAAGGTATTTTCGCCCC
>QLOI01000338.1:0-37291 GCA_003313605.1 Tuber umbilicatum | reverse complement strand
GGGGCGTGAGTAGGTGAACTAAGCGAACTGAGGGGTAATCATACTGATGCAACTTTCCACTTTTTCCCTATTGAGAAACTGAGATTATCGGATACTGAACATCTCATGTGATATTGTAAAACAATGCCAAGCGGAGTCGTTCAAATGGAACAATCCATTGCAGGTTTCCGGACCCTCACAATGGCTTTGTTTTTCTTTTGAAACCACTCGTAATGTTGCCACAAGGTGGCTTGCATGGTTGCAAATGCGGTGTGGCTGGGACCGGGAGAGCAAGCAAGAACGTCCATTTAGATTGGCTTTTTCGCCGAATTCAAATTACGGTATTCTCACAGGAAAGAGTTCTCACCCCTTTCCGTTCTTCCGTTCCCTTGTTTTTTGTCGGTTGTCGGACCGTCTTGGTTTGATTGGTATCATGGTATTTAACTGCTAGCGATACCTAAGAGACTACCTGTTTGTAGTGGAAGTTATCCGACTTCTTCCTAGTGGTACCTGTCAAAAGCTAGTGACGAAACCGACAACGTACCTATGCTATTTAAGGTATTTGGCACTCTTCACTACTGTCGCTTGGACAATTATCGGCCTGACAATTGATCCATGGATTTGGGGCAGATATCACAGCTTTAGCATCCAGGCCTGATACGCTGGTGTACTGGAACTTGGGTTGGAATCTTGCACGGATTAATTTAGTATTGGGGATTGTGGGGTCGCTTCCAACAGATGAGAATGACTCGGGACATGCGGGGAGTATTCCTCGTATTGAGCTGGTGGGAGGAACAAAATTACTTGTCGCGGTTGGTCGGGAGGATTTGGGTACTGAGCCAGCGTTGCAGGTGTGGGATTTTGGGTGTGATAGAGAGGCAGACGGGATTAGTGCAGTACCTAGGGAAATATTTTATCCCGAATAAACTGAGAATCGAAGAATCGCCTTATGATTGGGATCAACAAAACCAGGATGGGGGAGAAAACGCACGGAATCAACGGCGTTGGCTCAAATCCCAGAGTTTTCCAATCCTAAAGCTGTCTCGCCCGCCGCCTCCAACTAGATACTCCTAAAGCGCACTTTCCTTGTGAGCGCTCCTACTGCCTACGGTGTCTTAATAATGTCGACGACAAACTCAATATGCCGGACTTGCTCGACTCCACACCGGACTCCCCACACACTTAGGGAGGAGGAGCATGAGTATGAGTATGCGCCTCGCCACTATTACTTTAGTCCTCAGTCTCAACAGTAATGGGAGTTGTCGTGGGGCCGCTAGTGTTTAATTGGCGGTTACCGGGTGGGGTTATTATTTTATGGCTAATGTGCTACTTTTTTTCCTTTATTTTTTTTTCCGCTTCTCATATCATAGGTAGAAAATGTCAGGGTTGCCAGGGTGGTACGTGTGTGGGCGGGAAGGGAAACCTTGAGGGCTGTTTTCGATCACTGCCGCAGGCTACTATATCTTTTAGCCACTATTAACTGCATGTGTTGCTACCGGAGCCTATGTACATCCTGTGTACTGATATGCCCCCACTCATACACTTCTTGAGGAGGTTTTGTCGTACCGCTAATTATAATACCATTTACACTTTTGAACCTATCGGTGATTGGCTTCACTTCGTTATGGAGCGCTTCCCGTCTACTCTCTCTGGGACCAACGGGCTTGCCGGGTTAGCTCGGGTTATGATTCATTGGTTTTGGGCCTGGCCATGTCAGCTCAGCTCAACCCGAGTTAGGCTATTGGAGGCTTGCTAATTGTGATCTATGAAGTTTTCTACTCGTCATTTTACATATAGGTGTGATATTTGGGGAAACGACTATCTCAGGGAGAAGGGACAAGCTGGGCCGGGCTTCGGGTGGCCCTAACGTAGAATAACATGTGGGATTGGGGAGGGTTTGGGAGGACTGGAAAGATGGAGCAGTTCTTGGGGTCATGGCCTTGCTTTGGCAGAGCCTGATGTAAGCCAATGAATTAAGCCGTACTCTTGCTATAGGTCTAGGGGCTTGAGGTCTGGACTTCGGGAATGTACCCTTTCGGATATCGTTGTGGATGGTTACCGGCAACTTGGAGACATTCGCTGTTTGTCTGGTATCATACCTTCAACCCTGCAGGGGTATCTGTGTGGTTTCCTCGACCCTTTCAAAAGCTCCCATGGGATGATTGCTGAGGTCTGCTTGGTCTATCGTGATCTTCAGTCTGTTAGGGATCTCCCGCTACTTTTCAAAAAAAAAAGTGCCTGATGC
This sequence comes from Tuber umbilicatum, assembly GCA_003313605.1. Classification (NCBI taxonomy): domain Eukaryota; kingdom Fungi; phylum Ascomycota; class Pezizomycetes; order Pezizales; family Tuberaceae; genus Tuber; species Tuber umbilicatum. Next base: position 35,067 of record QLOI01000338.1, on the reverse strand, counting down.
GTTGCTGTTTCTTCAATAGGCTTCCTGCAACTGGGGAGCCCAGGCTCAACACACACTCCAGCCATGGTAAAAGGTCTCGCGCTTGGGTTTAGGAATTGCGGTAAGCAGAGATTCGCAAGATCTTTTCATACAGAGGGGCGGCGGGAAGAGTGGGGTGTGGGGGGCCATCCACCCTCGGGGTGCATTCACAACACAAATTCAAACAATACCACCGGCCTGCTTATTGACATAGCTTCCAATAACGATAACCTGGGCAATCCTAGTACTACACTTTCAACATCGCGAAATCATCTTGGCTTATATATCAATTCCCGCATTCGAAATACTGCTTAGCACGAACCGGGAGCAATCAGAGAGCTACTCCATTTTACGAAGGCTTTTGCTCGGACACTGAATTTAGGTAGGAGTGCCCCGTCATGAATTCTCACTCGGGACAAGGGGGGAGTTAGGGTTTGAGCTGAAAATGTATATCATGTAATCAAAGGTGCACAACGTAATATTATGCTATCGCTGCGTCGACTTTCAGTTTTAGGACATAGTCGTTCCCGTGCACAGTGCTCTACCGGCTCCGCGGGCATGATCATAGATTAAATTTTGGAGCGGGTTCTTAACCCGATTCCCCATCCTTAAGGTGTCCCTTCAGTTGAGCTTCTAGTACATATGGAAAAGCCCCTGCGGCACTTTCCGACTGGAGGGGACTTGCAAAACACGGGAGGAAGAGTGATGATTTGGGGGTGAGGGCACAGTGTGTTAATTGTGGTTTTGATGAAAGACGGCGGGGTAAGGAGCTATTATGTCTTTGGCATGAATAAGGGAGAAAGGTCACCTAACAGTGCCGTGAATGGGTGGGTGGCGAAGGATAGGGGTGGCAGGGGAGAATAGGGGGAAAAGTAAGAGAAAGGAGAAAAAATAGACCAAACTCGGTGAATCCCGTATGATACCATAAACCCTTCTCCGTTGATACCTGCGGTGCACCTGCTCTCTCAATTGCGCTCTATTCCTAAATGCCGGTATGCGCGCCTACCGCCAACGCCCTTGCACATAGAGTAGTGGTCAATCAGAACCAGGAGTGTCACAATATTTGGGCCCCGTTCCGAGGAGCAACCCTTACTGCGTGCTCTAGAGGCCACGCTGGGATTGGGCGGACTGGGGAAAAAATATTTAGTCATATGTGCTCGAGTACTTGTGCTTCCGCACGTATGGCGGCCCCGACGGCATAGTGGGTTTGGCGGGTTTATGAGGTATATCTGATTTGTGTCTATCTCTATGAAGCTTTGATGGGCCACCCTTGAAATGGGTTACATCGCTGTTTCTATGCATGTTATACGGTGATACAAGCAGCTTCACGAAGCCAATTGCCGACAGACGTGAAAGAATTTAAGCCAAGGGACATGAGAAAAAAAGGTAGGTAGATAAGAAAGGAGTATATATAGAGAGGAGGGGGTATGGGCGATGGACTATAGAGATGTGCGAAATTAAGAACTGTCTGGGATGGGGTTAGGGTTTCGCTAAGTTCGTCCCCCTCCTATGGGGAAGGTGTTCATACAGATGGAGTGGGGACCGACGGATTATATCCTTGGGGGTGAGAACCTACGGGGGCCATTTGGAAGGGGGTCCAGATAGTTCGGGTGGTTCGGGGGAGAAGAGCTCCGTTAATTGCGGACTTGCTACTTGTTCGGGGGTCGGGTATGTCCGCTTCCGCAGTAACTTTGTAATTCTTTCGTACCCATAGCGGAGAGCCCGCTGGAGCGGTGTCTGGACGTGGATAGTGTCAGCTGTGTCTGGATTGACGTCGCTCCCGTCCATCAGTATGCTCACGACCCCCTCACGCCCATTCCTGGCGGCCCACAGGAGCGGCGTTCGGCTTCGGCTATCCGCTTTGTTAGGATTGACGTCGTCCCGTTTTAGCAAGATTGTCACGACTCCCTTATGCCCTCTCGTAGCAGCCGAGGCGATTGCTGGGTTACCATTGAAATCGCTTGCCTCCAGTTCCCATTTATTCATTGCTAATAAAGTAGTCATTACCTCCTCGCATCCGAGGTGTGCGGCTCCGTGAAGCTCTGTAAATCCTGTAGGGGTGTCTTCCTGATCAAAGGGCTGGTCCCGATAGCGCATCCCATGCAGCAACGAGATCTTCAAAGATATGTGTTTATCGTATCCGCCAAGTAGTTTGAGTGCAAGTGATTTCGCATTTTCGGCCGTTTCCCGTTCAGCATGTGCCCCGGTGATAGGGAGCATATTCGGCAAGAGGGATGCTTGGTGGGATTGAACGAAGGGTAGGCGAAATTCCCCCAACGTGCTGAAAATTGAGGTGGGTCAAACAGTTTGATCAACGGCTCCCGCAACCCCTACCTGACTTGGGAGGGACGCCTTTTGAACGTTCTCTTGAAGATATAATAAGTACGTAAACCTTTTATCGGAATCTAAGGCTTTATCTACCGCTATGTATGAAAATGCGATAGGTCAACCTTTTGGTTGTGCTCCTAGCGCTTCAACACCTAGTCGCAATACTACATAGATCGTATTAAATTCTATATCGCCTCATATCAAATCACCAATCCTATCGCTGTCAAGAAAAAAAGCACCCAACCTCTAACGCCGTTCTTTAACCCACTCAGAAATATCAAACGCAACATAATTCAACACACGCCGTTAATCAGAACCAACTTATCCCAAAATCTCTTTTGTCACGGGGTTTCGCCCGTGCTTCAGCGCAGCCACCGTAGCCCCTGTGGCAACTTCGGTTGCGCTGGGAGGACAGTTAGCCACCGCCGGTGCTCAAGACCATTCAATGAACACTCACCTTCTTGGAAGCTGATATATCGAGTGCTCCGGTATCTCTCTACGAAGGTATTCACACATGGCGCTACTCCGAGATCCGAACTCGCCACAAAGATATATGCCCTACCACTCCCGTCAGTATATACCATCTCCAGCCATGACTACGATGTCAAGCGTCTAGACAAACTTTAAAGATTTGACTCCTCCCCATCATCCCAATTACCACCCCCAACTCATCCCGAACCTGCGCGCACACCTCTCGGAAAAAGCTATTCAGAATCCTCTCCATCTCTCCCTTAGCGATGCTCAACTCCCCACACTCACACTCATAGCAGTTCGGGTAGTAAGGACACGGGATACGGGTGGAATTTTGTTTGCCCGAGAAATCTTGTACGACGCCTAGCCAGTCCTGCCGAGCGATGTCATATGACTTGCGGGAGCGAAATCCGGTGTGTTCGTGGTGGCATTCAAGGAATTTTTTAAATTTGTTAAAGATGGATTCCATCCCGATTGAGGAGGATTTCGGGGAGCGATAACTTGTGGCCTCGGCGCTTAGGGATTGGAAGGTTTGGATTGTCTGGGCGTAGTTAGAGGTTAGTGGTTATTGGGGGGCTAGTAGGGAGAAGGGGAAAGGGGGGTTAGTTACAATTGCACCCTGTGCCTCGGAGCTTATGTGGCAGACCATGAACGATTCATCATTTCCCTCGACGAAATTCTCGTCCGTGTTGATCCTCTCCCCGAGGCGCGGCGCGAAGAGCCCAGTGGAGATCGACGAAGCAGCCAGGGAAGTATCAACTTGAAGTGTGACATCCAAGTTGATTCCCAAACTGAAGAGCGCGTTCTGAACCGCATCCTTCAACGGGGTGCAAACACTGTTCTCCCAGTTATTCGACACAATAAGCGCGCACCCAATCCCCGAGGTAATATACAGATCACGCCCGTACTTCCCCTCAGCAGCCTCTAGCAAATGTCGTAATAGATGATCGAAGTAATCCTCTAAAGCTATCTGGAGCGTTTTACCGTGTCGCTTAAGGTAAGCTATTAAACTAGTTCTCTCTCCTTGAAGGTGCGCAATGAACCAGCCGGCTTGGTCCTGCGATCGCTGGACTTGATGCCCCCATCGAGATCCACTACCGTGCGTATCATATGCTAGCACAGATGGGGCCCATGCGCTTTGGACGTAGGAACCACAGGCGTCGCTATCGGGCCATCCACCGACCACGTCGGAACTTTTTGGAGCCGAGGAATGCGCTATAGCTGCCCTGGATCCAAAGGTTAATATATTGAGGCCACGGGGCCCGAACCATCAGATAGCTCACCTGGTACCGAGATCTTGGAAATCAATGCATATATAAAAAGCTTCTGTTGGAGCGGTAGGAGGGGAGGTGCCATCACGATGTTGAACACCCAACTTAGGAGGAGCATCTTTGGCAGTTTCGGCGCTCAACTCGGATATTGTACCGTTCAGGGGCGGAGTCACCTCTTCTATGCCACAGCCTTAGCAAATTTAAACCCACAAGCAGTAGAAACAATCCCAAGTACCTCCCGAAAAATAGTTGGGCGAATCCAAGAGGTTATTCAGCCCTGCCAAGTAGGCAATATTTGGTGACTCTGGGACATCTAGCGTTTTCCGCTTGAGAGACCTAGCTGACCTCCGGATACCTACGGGCGACGGGCTCGGCGGCAGTTCCACACTGGAATTAAAATCACCAGCCGGTAACTCGACAACGTAGGCCGGGGCATTGTACTCATCCTGATCCCATGGGCCGGTCAAGGTTGCGGCACTCGAGAACGAGCTTGATCGGTGCTTCTCTATTCCGGCAGCTTCCAAATAGGGGTCTTGGCTGGATGCCTGCCTAAAGCTTGTAGTGACATCCCATATCCTAGTGCTGCTAAAGCCACCACCATTGGTAACTGGCAATTTATGAGTTGGTGAAGCAGCTATTTGGGGGAGTTGATGCCTACTACTAAGTTTACTAAGTCTGATAGTAGCTGCTCTGTTGAGTTTCGGATGTGCACCTTCCGAGGCCTGCTGTAACAGCCTTAATACATCCTCGTCTTGACTAGCTAGGACTTCCTGCCGGAGGCGCTCTTGGGTCTTCCACTCAACGTCCGGAAGAAGATTATGTAAATTGTCGTTGAAGGTCTTGAGGTCCCCGATGGCTGTATTAAACCTTTCCCTGTCCGTGATAGCCCAACGAGCCCTTTTAAGTACCGAATTTTGTTTCTGCGTCTCTACCGCAGCTGATTGTTGTCGCTCGTAAATTCCCTTGAAGATTGATAGAGAGAGGAAGGCCGGCGTCGATCTCCCGTATAGCTGCATAGAGTCATCTGAAAGTGATGACGATTTTCCTTCCCCCGACACCAACCCGTACCGTTTCTTCAGCTTCTCGGCATCGTCGAAAGATTTTTGGATGCAAAAAAGAATTCCGGCGATAGTTTCGCGTAGATGCGGATGCACGATTCGTGGATCGATCCCTGAGCCCGTCGATGGTGTCGAACTCGGCAGTAGGCCCACTGTTCCTCCCCATAGAATGAACCTCGCGTGCTCCACATCGACTTTAGAGAGCATAACTTGGAAGTCTGGTCCATGGGAGGCTGCACTTGAAATTAAACCGTAGATCTGTAAACAACTAGTAAATAGACCAGGGATACTGGCGACTATGCCGGCAATACTCAGTGGATCCATCTCGTCGTTTATGTAAGTGAGAACCGAACTTATTTCCCGTTTTTACTGGCGAGTGCCAGCGGTGTATGATCTTATAGTTTGGGCCCTTTCCTTCAGGGGCTTGAAATGAATCGAGTCAGGCCGAAGCTTGCGAGCCCCGCTGAAGAAAACTGCACTTTTGCGCGAAGTCCAGCGGTTGGTTGTGTAACCATCTGCGATATGTTAACTCAGCCTCAAATTGAAGCTCTCCTCGATACTTCGCGTCTTTGGGGTGGTGAATAGGGAGGAGTCCAAGTGAAATTTCATACACGTCTACCGTATGTGAATTAGCCCGATCTATTTTTTGGCAGACGATCAATTCCGGGCTCAGAAATCTGATGTAATATCGGTATAGGTGTGGGGAAAAGCCTATCCAAGTCCCCAAAAGCACATCTCGGCACGGTATTTTTGGAAGTCCGTCTCGTCCTCAAGGCCCCGGCGCAACTAGTTTATTCATCACCATTCTACCTGTTATGGCCGGGAGGAAGCCGCCAGCAGAGCCCTTTGTGTTTCCCTTTCCACCCTCGGAGTTATTATACGTCCGGAAGGGGGAATACTAGTACGAGTGATACCGGTACCAAAATATCTTGGGCCGCCATTAAATGCTCGTTCCCAAGTTTTCCGCCGAATCCAGCCCGAGAAGGCAGGCCTCGGTGATGTTAATTATCCGTGCACGGTGCACGCAGAGCGTATTTACTTCCACTATTGAAAGTGGACCCAGAATCTTATGCAAACGGCCCAGAATGCGCTTTCCGCGGAGATTTACAGAGCCTTTGTACCTTTATCAGTTATGGAGTGAAAGCCCATAGCCTTACCAGAGCCCACTATCCGGAAACCCAATCACGTCTGGTGCGCCAGTAATACCGGTGCTAGGCTACCCTAAAGTTGTCATTGCGCACAATGGCTTGTCATATTGGGAGGTGTGCAATGCGGGAACCCTATTAGTAGTGTCTTAGAAGCGAGGGGTTCGTCTATCGCGATGGCCACCGGGCACTGCACAATCTTAGGAGGATCGCTTGCTGTGTGGATAAGACCCTGCTTAGCGAGGCTTAGCGCTCTTGATTACTCGAGCACGGTACGGGGAAACAAGGTGGTGTGTGGAGGCGTGTATCGTGAGGTACGAGCACTCGTAGAGGGGTATCGACATTTCGGGTGGCCGCATGGTAGATCCTGATTTGAAATCACGACTCGACTTCGAATGATGATTTCAAATCAGAGTGTTTTTGCCCACCACGATTCTGATCTGATTTCAAATCGGGCCCTGATTTGGAGTTTTCATGCCTGATTTGGGGTGAAATCGTGTTGTCTCACCGTGATAATTATTGTATAATCAGCATATAGAAATTTATTGACAAGTTCCAAAGATCAAAGTTTCTTTTTGTTTCGTGTATGTTAATTTTTGCCATTGCTTACCTACTTATTTACTCTTTAGCCTTGAATACCCCTATTAGATTTGTGTCGGGAGTTTTGTTGGTTCGGAAGGTAAGTTGGGATAAGATATAGATAGTGTGGGGTACCGATACTGGAGTTTGTATTGAAATATCCCGTGCGTATCTAGATGTCTCCTGCTATACCCCCCCCCCCTCCTGACATAGCGCCCGACATGAGCCTACTGGTAACTGTGCCGTACTCATACTTGCCGTTTTCAAAAGTATCGGGAAATCTTGGCACACAGCACAGTTTCTTGGTGGTGAGGGAAACTTTGAACTAGTACTATGGGTTTCATATACTTACTTTACCCCCCCGTAGCTCACCCAAAAGTTAATACTTTTCTGCTGAACCTCCAGTCTACTTTGTATCAAAGGGTAGAGAGAGAGATTCTAACAAACTCGTTGTTGAGTAACCTTAGAGGTTTTGAAGTCGGGAATCCTACCGTAAGAATTGATTGGGTCAAAGGGTTCACCTACCATAGGAAAACCGTGCCAAGAAATACCGATACTTTTGAAAACGGCAAGATCGTAGTTGAGTTGAGTAGGGGTTCACCAAGACCCCAGACGAGTATTATTATTTTTTTCCAATCCATAAAGTACTGCATCTAGAGCCAAGCTAAGTATTATTCAGTCCCGGGGCTCTAGGAACCGGCGATTATCGTACAAGCGACCATCCGCCGAGCGTCGGTGCTCAACTCGCACAGCAAAAGCAAATTTGCCATATCAGCCTAGTACAGTACAGTACGATACTAGTATAGCCCCCCGAATGGGTGAATGGGTGCTAGTGCTACCTCTTGGCTCAAAGATACAGGTACCGTGACAGCCGAGCGCTGTACTTGCTCGTTATGGAACGGCAGGTAGACGAGACCGTCTGAGTTCCGGTTAACCCCCGCGGTTGGAACGACCTTTGAGGCCAAATAGCCAACAGTCATCAACACTGCCGACACATACCCCGCCACATTACGTACGGAATCCAGGCACCTTTGGCTCTAGTAGCGCACGCTGCAGCCTCTTGGAACCATGGAAAAATAGCAGCTGATGTGGGATGTACAGCGCAGTACTATAATGCCCTCGCGCGCAGTGATAATACTACGGGTTCCAAGGGACGAATTTCTAGGTGCCCCGGACACCATATGAGGGGGATATTTAGTCCCTAATTTTGGATCAACCTAAACCGACGCTTAGATCCTCTTTGTGAGCCAGGTCCTCGCAGTTTTATGGTGAGAGCAGGTGCGTGAGCATCCCTGAAGTTACATATGCGGGGTAACCTTGTCTATCCTTATAGTCCCATTTTCGCAATACACGCTATCATACAGACTTATATAATGACCCGAATACCCCACGAACCAATAACTACTATCGGAATAACCATAACACCGGAGAACATAGGAGCAGCGGTTAAGCCGCCGTAACAACCGCCGCACAGAGTGGGATACGGAGTGGCAATTAGAACACCGGAAGAAATACAACACCGAAATAAAATATAGTGGGTACTGCAACTCCAATACGGCTATCATACCCGGGCTCTCGAGAGCGATGCAGCTACCGTATTGTACTAGCACCATTGCCTACACTCCCGAGAGTTGAAAATCAGAACTTGAATATCAAAGAACTTCTCTTTGATGTGGCTCCCCCGTTATGTCCAAAACGTGAATAAATTTTCTCGAGCATTCGGTTTATCTTAAAGTTATTGCCTTCTTTCCAAACGGTACCCACCCTCATTCCATGTTGAGACGGCCGCCCCAAATACCGATCTGTATCCATAGGGAAAGCCTCCTGAAGCTTCCAAACGCCTAGGTTTTCCCAAGTAGCTTGATCGGATTTTTCTGGTTCGATTTTCCCCCTACGGCTCATATTAGCAGTTTTCCCCAGCGGATCACTATTCACTATTCACTAGGCGTCCTGTAACCCTGAGCGAGATACTTTAGGGGCACAAAAGGCATCGCCGCAGTGGCTAAAGTATTGTGCTAATAAGGCAATACCGGGGCTGACTTCCAGGCTGAAATTAGCAAGTTGATATTTTGCCGATAGGTTAGATCTGTAAGGTGCAGAATTAATCTGCCAGCGCTACAAAGATTATTGCTTCTATCGGCAGCTGGACGGGCGTGTGAACAAGCCTCTTGCGCCAGGAAATATCAGAGCACAGTGCTGGGACAAAAAACTTTGAGCCGATGACCGTCTTGCACCGAAACCGAGCCCTCTTTACCGAACATTTTTCTTGCCCCCGACGAATCCGGGACTTCCACTTTTTACCAAAGCAAGCCGGAAAACACGTAGAGAGCAGTTTGCAGCAAGGGAAATTGAATAGAAGGTTTACGGAATCGAGAAATCACTGATAACCCGGGAAGGGGACGGTAGTCCCTTTAGTGAGGCACCCATGCAAAGTCTCAAGTTACCTTTAGCTCTTATAAGCCCCACACTCTTCCATAGGCCATCGCGGGTTGTCAATTCTACTCCCATTGTGGAAAAGAACAGTTGTTCTCACGAACCGTACAACCCGAAGTTTCTTATCCGGGTGGTGTCAAAATGCAAGTTTCCAAAAAAAAGCTGTTCTTGGTGCCAGGTGCATAGTAGCCAACTTCCCGGGGGAGTTGCCATGCCTCAGCAGCTTTACCGAACTAATATTCACGAACCAGTATTCCCGATCAGTGGTAGCCCACGGCACCTTCTGCAGTAGGCTACTTATAAATCCATCGCCCGTGAAGTCCCATAGTGTTCACTTACCTCTCTACACAGTACAGTACCCTGTATTGCCGAAACACTGCACGGATAGGGTTACGAGAGTGCGGTGCTCATGGAATGTTGAACAAGCGTTATGAATCAACTATGATCATGGACTAGCACTCGATAGCTGGTCAGCATCACGGGAGGCGATTGGTTTTAGCGGTGGCAAATGCTTAGCGGAAACTAGCTGGGTTTATTCAAGTGCTCGCGTATTTCTAGGAATAGACTAGTGAGAAGTGGCATAGGCCAAGGCAACTCAGCGAGGCGACACCCACGGCGAGGCTTGGCACTGTTTGGCTTGTCAAGGTAATGGAGGACGGGCAGATTTTGCCGCCAAATCTCGCCGCGCCTCGCTGAGGGCGCCGGCCGGCCTAGTTGGAGTTGATAACTTGGTGATAGGATGACCCGGAGAAGAGCTCTCTTTTCTCCTATCCTCTATTACATGTTGCGAGGGGGAAAAACTGTTATAAAAACATTCTTTAGTCTTTTTTTGTATACTGAACAACTGCCTCAAGGCGCACGATCTACTCATCCTAATGCCCGGAGGCGGTACCGGTAGTGATTATTTCTTTGTTGGTGGGGCTGTATTTTGGCCGTGACCCTTCGCGTTGTAGTTCCTATACAGGTTCCTGGGCGGCCTGTCAACCTGGCTTCCCTTGCTCTTATGGATCAAGAGGCCTCTTGCTATACTCGAGTACAGGATGCATGGGTGGTATTTTCACGGAGTGGTAGCCGGTTTGTAGACTGTTCGAGGAGAGCGGGTGCATGATGTCATCAACAATAAATTTATTTCACAAGACATAAACTATTGGGATGCCTTGGCGCCAAGACTCGAGTATTTTGGGTGTAGGATGGTATAACTTGGCACAAAGACGTTCAGATACTTTATGAATTGCCGGGCATAGTACTTGTGCACGGGTAGGCTGCTGATAGATCGGACTATGCTTGTACGGGATTGAGATACGGTACCCGAGTACTGGTATCGGCATCAAGGGTGATTGAATGTCTATGTCATATAAAATTTAATTACGACTTAAATGTGCTTGCATGGTTACTTTTCAATTTTCGAGCCTCTCGTTGCTCGAAATTTACACAAAGTTAAATCAAGTATTATAGAAACGGCCAACTCCGGAAAGCCGAACGCTGTGTGCAGGTTGGCCCCATAGCGAGCAAGTCAAACTGAGTTTGCCACCAACAACCTCATCTAGAATGTTAAAAACGTCGCAGGCGGATAATCGTATTTCTGTAGTGTGCGTGTGCGAGCGATCGAGTACCGGTACTGTAGTTGAGCAGCGTGCCGCACATGCGTGCGCATAGTCCGGCCACCAACATATTCCCACATAAATGCCCTCCAGACACCCTCCGTCATCCCCATCACGAAACACACCTCCTCAAGACTTTTGCAACCCCTCTCAGCCTCGACCCTCGTCTCTTACCCCGAGATATAGGCCATAACAACCGTCCGCTCCCTTCCCCTCCCCCAATGACTCAAAGCCTACTTCCCTGGCCTTTCTCCCCTCGTGATCCTCAATATCCACACTCGCTCCCGCTTCCACCAAGGCCTGAACAACCCCTAAATTCCCCATTTCTACCGCTCGATGCAGAGCCGTTCGTCCCGCGTCATCGCGAGAATCTATGACGTTCTTCTGTGACCTACAAGCCCATAACAGAGCGCGGATAATCCCTTCGCAATCGGAGGCGAGGTGTAGCGGCGTTGCGCCAAAGTGGTCGCGGACGACCACCTGCGCATGCGATGAAGATAAGAGTGTCTGGACGGCAGATAGGTTATGTGATTCTGCAGCTGCGTGGAGCAAGGTTTTGCTATAGACGTCTCGGTGGTGGGTTTGTGCCCCCATCTCAACCAGCTCTGTAAATGCTCTCATATGGCCGTGTCGGAGTGCCCAGTGCAGCGCTGTGTGATACGACGAGGAAACACACACCCGGGCCCCTAGGTTGAGGAGCTTTTGCACAAGCGTCGGAGTAGCGGGCGTTGGGGTCCTGCATATGGTCAACCCGTCGCCCTGGATTACTACCCTAGGACCATTTTCTAGAAGCAGCATGAGGTGGTGGGAATTCCCGATGGCGGCAGACCAGTGTAGTGCAAGCGCGGTGTAATCTGTCGACCGTAGCGTTGCCGATGTCAAGGAGGGTGTGAGTAGAGTAGCAAGCCTTCGGGAGCACACAACCAAAGACCTTAGATCCGAAAGCTTCAACTCCTCAGAAATCGGGAGCAACAACTCATTCGGAAGATCACAGAGACCCATCGTTGAAGGAAGCTATGATGCCGTATTATGTGAAAGTTTCAGTCTGAAAAAAAAATTCGTCAAAAGGGACCTCCTTATGGATATAATAACTTTCTTATATAAGCCGCCAAAATCCTGCTTCGTTTGAGCACACGCCATTTTATTTTCTTTCCTTTTACCTTGTGCTCGGCATCAGGTGGCGAATTCCGTTCGCCACAACCTCCAACCCCATTCTATTCGTAAATAGAGTGGATGATCGATCGGTGGTTCCGCTCGCGGCTGCGCGGTCCGAAATCCACGTTGTTGCTACTCTATGGTGCGTTGCGTCTCCCATGCGGTTGTTTTGTTTTTACTTTCGGTGAAACACTTCATGCGGCATCACTCGAGAATTGCTCTCCATGGGTAGGTTTCAGGCGAGCAGACACTGAGGCGTAGGCTATTGAGTCGGGGTGCATATGATACGGCCATCCAAGCACTTGGGTATCGGTATGCTTTCGGTCAACTTGCAACAGGATTCAGGGTTAGGGTATTGGTTCAGTTGGAGAATGGAGGAAAGTACGATACAGTACAGCGGCAGAGAGCTCCCGTGTCTCTGAGCTGGGCTTCCAACTAGCATCCTAATCACCGAATCTCTCCTGGTATCCGAAGAAGCTAAGTCCGGAAGCGGTCCTGCATATACCCGAGTGTGACAGCGTTTATCCAGTTTAGTGACAGGGAGGTTCGGGGTGATGGGAGAAGATAGAGTCTAAGAGTTTTGATGTGTGTTCCAGGTGCGTAAAATCATTTCAAAATAAATCGCCCACTCCTCTCCCTATGCCGTGACACCATCGCCCTATTTAGCTCATGGACCATCCGACTAACTCATAGACCGCCTAGGGTATGAAAGGGTTATACTTTGGATTTCCCAATAGATTTCTCCCTTCCGGATATTTTTCGCGAGAGGGAGTGGCAGGAGTCAACAAAGTGAATTGCAGCTTGCGGATGATAGTGGATGCTTGCCTCGCGGGGGGTTACGGATGAAGGGGTTTGAGAGAATTAAGGGAGTGGGGATTTGCTCTGGTCATTCGGGGAAGTCCGCTTATCAACGAAGCCCCTTGGGTGCGATGGCCTGTGCGAGTAATCCCCTAGTGTCCCAAGATCCCCCAAGGGCATATAAGGTCCATAGAGGGAAACCTCTCTAATTTCTGCCAGAATTCATTTCTTAGTGGGCTCCCATGACTTGGGCTATACTAGTGGAGGTGTTCTTGCATGGGCCTCCTACTCGGGAGGTTTTCTTATTGGATTATCGGCCACTCAGGCGCTACAAAGAAGTTTCCCGTGTGCCGGCTAGTGTACAGTTCCCTGGAGATTTCTCCGATCGGAGAACCTTTCTTGTAGGCTGCAGCGATTTCGCCACCTCCGGATGGAGCACAATAATCGAGAATTATTTGGAGGATACCGTATTATTACTTGGAGGTTGGACGGCTACGTTAGGTAATGTAGGAAGTGGATTATGACGGTGCAAATTTTCGAGGATTTGTCTTATGATCTGAGGAATAGTTATTGGATCGGCCGTCCCCGCCGAGTGTAGGAACTATTGTGGCTCTATCGGAGGAGCTCAGCAGAGTATCTGTTGGTCGGGTGTTCCGTCTTCCAGATAGGTAAAGAGTGGTGCTGGATGGAGTCTCTGGTTGGTTGCTATCCTACGCCTACATCACTCACGCAGGGATGGACGGTAATGAAGATGGTGACCTTTTGAGGTGGTGTAGTATGTCGTACTCCGCAAGTCAAGGAGCTTTCCATCGACGGTGCTCTTAACCTCCGTTTCTGAGATGCTCCTCCTCTTTGTATCGGGGCCTATGCGAAATGGGGGAAGACGAATTGTGTGAAATTGCTGCCATGGGACTGTTACTATTGGGTTGTCTGTGGGGCGCGCGGATATGCGGATATACGGTTAAGCATAAAGCTTTAGCAGTTATCAGTGCACGATTTCGATTGGCGTAAGGTAGTTCGTCTGGCCTGCTTCGCCTTTTGCGCCCGTAGATAGGTTTTACGGGCTCCAGGAGCCAGGCTGGTTCCGGGCGGTTTGGAATCGCTTAGGATCGCGACGTTTCTAGCTAGTCTGCCGGTCGTGTTTATCCCAGTTTCTAGAGTTGTCAGCTATTCAGAGATATGCATTGCTCCGGCCTCCCCCTTAGCTGGGGTCTGCATTGGTTGTCTGGCCCATCATTTTACCCGGCTCGTGCACCTCATTCATAGGAGTCTTACTCACCGCCGGGGTGTGGTCGTCCCTTCAGTTAGACGAATGCCATATCTTACAGGGGTCACCGGCCCTCACTCGGCAATATCGGTCAACCTTTTGGCTCGAGAGTGACTGGGTGTAACCACTGTTTCCTCTAAGAAGGCAGAGCGGTGCTTGACCTCAGTTATTTTTTGGAATGTGAGGCAGTAGAGAAGGGATAACACAATCGTTTTTGCCAACCCAACTTCCACGAGGTATGATTATAGGTACGAGACAGTGTATCACGGACAATTTTGCCCCACGTTTACACTTAAGAAGGAAGAGAAGGAATTGTGGAAATAATAGATGAACAATAAATGTGTAAAGAGGGTTTACGACTAGAAAACGACAGAAGAGTAACATATGTATCATGGTGGAAGTTCCAAGCCCGGCTGGCCCACCGTATCTCAATACAGGTACTGTAGGACATGTTGCGGGACACATACTCGAGTAGTGACTTGGGAGGAACTTCGCGGTCATTCCGTGTTGCTTAGTCGTCAGTTTGTCCATATGGGAGTGGGAAGTATAGTATGAATAGGGGGTTCCACGATATATGAGGAAGAAGTGAGACAGGAACGGAGGCTTATTGGGGATCAAACGGACAGGTTATTCAAAATTGGTAAAAAGAAATATTCGTGACTGTGTGCCTCTATTGTCCGTGAGCGTTGTTGCTCTCTTCTATATTCCTTTCCTCTTCGTTCATCAGACCTCCAACCCTGTTGAGAAAAAGTCATCGACCCGAAATTGGATAATCCCCATCGCCGACTTCAGCCATTCGGCAAGTCCCAATTCCACTGTCTGGGGGAGAAAATAACTACTTGTTATAGGCAGGACAATGGATAGAAACCACCCCCATCTTAACCAACAGCCCAGGAAGTGCCAAACATCTACAGAAGAGCGCCGGGACCGAAGCGACCATAAAAACCCTTGACCAACGCCAAACTCTAAGTTAGATTATAAAAAGAAATTGACAGATGTTGGGTCAAGTAGATAAGGAAAGTTCGTGTAGAGATCTGGGTGATAGATATGTGCGGTCTCATCACATAGTATTTGGTTCAAGCCAAAAGTTGTAAGATGGGATTGTCTGGCAGGCTGGCTGCAGAAGAAGGGAAAGAAAGGACGGCACCATCGCAAAGCGGAGTTTTAGACAGGAGGAAAACAGGATACTGGGAAGGGATGAGAGGAGAGAGGCAGTGGTGGCGATAGACATGTTTATGGAGTTCTTGCGGCCTTGCGCAGATGGCACGGGGGTTACTGGTCAAGGATGGTAAGGGGGTCACGGTTGCCTTAAGCTAGGCTGGGGGTGGAAGATGCTGGGGGCCGCAGCAGCGCCATCGCTGCTGCATGGCCACGCTCAGCAGCCCACCAGATTGGTGTTCGGCCGCCGTTATCCGGTTTGTTGGGGTTGACGTCGCCCCGCCTAAGAAGTATTTTTACCACTCCCTCGTGCCCATTCCCAGCAGCCCAACTGAGTGGTGTTCTGGCGTCATTATCTAGTTTGTTGGGGTTGATGTCGCCCCGTCCAAGTAGTATTTTCACCACTCCTTCATGGCCATTCCGAGCAGCCCAACTAAGTGGTATTCGGCTGTAACCATCTGGCTTGTTGGGGTTAACATCGTCCAGTGCGAGTAGCATTTCAACCACTTTCTCGTGCCCACTCATAGCAGCCCGACTGAGTGGTGTTATGCCGTAAGTATCTGGCTTGTCGGGGCTGACATCGCCTCGTCCGAGTAACATTTTCACCACACCCGCGTGCCCATTCCGGGCAGCCCACCAGAGTGGTGTCCGGCTATCGTCATCTGGTTTGTCGGGGTTGATGTCGCCCCGTCCGAGTAGTATTTCAACCACTCTCTCGCGCCCACCCATAGCAGCCCAATTGAGTGGTGCTCGACCATCGTTATCTGGTTTGTCGGGGTTGATGTCGCCCCGTCTAAGTAACAATTTCACCACTCCCTGGTGCCCACGGAGAGCAGCCCAACTGAGTGGTGTTATACCGTAAGTATCTGGCTTGTCGGGGTTGACGTCGCTCCGTCCGAGTAACATTTTCACCACTCCCTCATGCCCACTCCAAACAACCCGGCTGAGTGGTGTTCGGCCATCGCTATCTGGTTTGTCGGGGTTGACGTCGTCCCGTCCAAGAAGCATTTTTACCACTCCCTCGCACCCATTTCCGGCAGCGAGACTGAGTGGTGTTCGGCCGTCATTATCCGGTTCGTCAGGGCTGATGTCGCCCCGTCCGAGTAGCAATCTTGCCACTCCCTCGTACCCACGGAGAGCAGCCCAGCTGAGCGGTGTTCGGCCGTAATTATCTGGCTTGTTGGGGTTGACGTCGCCCCGTCCAAGTAGTATTTTCACCACCCCCTCGTGCCCATTCCAAGCAGCCCACCAGAGTGGTGTCCGGCTACCGTCATCTGGTTTGTCGGGGTTGATGTCGCCCCGTCCGAGTAGTATTTCCACCACTCTCTCGTGCCCACCCATAGCAGCCCGACTGACCGGTGTTCGGCCGTAATTATCTGGGTTTTCGGGGCTGACGTCGCCTCGTCCGAGCAATATTTTCACCACTCTCTCGAACCCATTCCCGGCAGCCAGACTGAGTGGTGTTCGGCCGCTGTTGTCCCGTTTATCGGGGTTAACGTTGCCCCGTCTGAGCAGTATTTCCGCCACTCTCTTGTGTCCATTCCAGGCAGCCCAGCTGAGTGGTGGTCGACCGTCATTATCTGATTTGTCTGGATTGACGTCGCCCCGTCTGAGTAGTATTTCCACAACACCCTCGTGCCCGCACTCAACAGCAAACGAGAGTGGTGATCGACCGTCGTTATCTGGTTTGTCGGGGTTGACGTCGTCTCGCTCAAGTAGCATTGTCACCACTCCATCGCACCCATACCCGGCAGCGAGACTTAGTGGTGTTCGTCCGTCGTTATCTGGTTTGTCAGGGTTGACATTGTCCCGTCCAAGCAGGATTTTCACCACCCCCGCATGCCCACTGAAAGCAGCCCACACGAGAGGTGTATTACCTGTGCAATCCTTTTTGTTGATATCACAGCCTTCCAAGTCAACTAAACTGGCTACAATCTCAACGATCCCGAAAAAAGATGCACAGTGCAGGCCACTAAACTCAGAAAGTCTATCGAAATTAACAAACAAGCGATATCGTTCCTGTGCTATCAAGAGGGTTTTGGTGGATATGTGGTTGTCGTAGTCGGCAAATAGTTTCAGTGTAAGCAATTTGGTACAATTCGAAATGTCCTTTTTTGCGTGGACTCCCCAATATAATGAAGAGTATTCGAGAAAGGGGGTGCCCCGAAGATCGGGTGAGCGACTGGTTGCAAGGGCCCTGACTTGCCGGGAATTCAAATAACTTAAACAGGTTTCTGCAATTGTCGCATGGGCTGTACTAAAAAGCTCGGGATGAGTCCGGAGGTACTCTCGGAGGGTAAAGTGGATTAGCCGGACCGTGGAAGCCGTCTGGTCAACGGCAACGAGCCCTTGACAACAAACTAGCAAGGTCCTTATTGAAGGAACATTGCCGGCGTCGAGATCCGGCGACTCTATTTCCACGGCTAGGGCGTGACACAATTCATCAACCTTCAAGGGTCGCTCTGAGTGAGAGATCCACATTAGAGCGCCCATACCGAGCCTCGATTTCTCTCCACCCTGCGCCTTTATCCGACCCAGCGTCGCACTATAGGCACCCCCTAACCCCAAGCCATCGGTCATTGCGTTGAGCTTTTGTCGCCTGCGACTGATTGTGGTTTCCTGTAGGATCGTATGGATATTCAGCGAGACGAGTAGGAATCTAGATATCTTTCTGTCAGTGGGTAACCTGAGGTAGCTTCCCTAATATTTTTGCTTCTACCGTACGTACATTTTAGAAATATCCTCAGGAATTTTCTTCAGGATGTCTGCCTTCAGACTACGGTCCATAGCATCCGGGGTTGTGTCCTCGTCTAGCCTTGTATTAAGATAGCTGATGATATCTTCCCGCCTGGGAGTGATGGATACGCTCGTTACTTTTCCAGGAAGGCGTGTTCCGATCTCTGGCCGAACGTGTGGTCTCCCAGTCACGAATATTCGAGTACCTGGAGAGTTCCGGAGAACCCGATCTAACGAATCAAAAAGCCTGACTCGATGTCCTGCCGCACACTCATCTAGAGCGTCGATGCATATGAATGTGCGCTTTTTAGAAGTGGTCGTTTGTAAGATCTTCAAAACATCAGAAGGCCCTGGTTCTCGCCCGCCAATGGCATTTCTTTGGTCTTGGTACGCTCGTGATATCTCCTCCGGGATCTCCTCTAGTCCACCAACGAGCTGTTTCAACAGGGCGCGCAGCAAGCTTGTGGAAGATTGCTCCTTTTGGGCGGCGAAGTCAAAATAAAAACATGCAACTGTGGCATTTTGTCCTCTCGCCCGATCACACAACCTGTCTATCACCAATGAGCTAACATCGCGGGTCGTCAGCGCCCGCCCCTTTTCTTCTATTCATCGAGGTTCGTCCTTGTTACCTGATATAAGTCTTGCCCACCCCTGGATCTCCATAGCAGAACAAAACTGCGTTATTGGATTCGCCTCCCCCACTACCCGCGCACCAGCTTCTAAATTCCTCGGTCTGTAAGAGCCATTCTCCTACGTTTCCAACTCGGCATTCTCGAACATCCTGATGACGTAACTTGGGATCAAGTGGAGATAGCCAGGCTAGGATATTGGATCGGTCATTGGCAATAGTAAAATTACCCGACACATTAACAGTCGTGTTAAAAGACCTGATATTATTACTGAAAGATCGAGACATTCTGACTTTTACTCCTTAGGATATTGTAGATGATGGATAGATGAAGTCAGTCGACGACTAGATTCCTCGAGGCTGAAGAGAAGCAGGGTCCTTGGTGGAACCTTATGGAGATTTCCGAACGTCCCAACAAACCTTCAACAAATTTGGGTCGGCCGACAACTCTCGGCCTGTTCCTACGAAAGCAGCAAGAAATTCTACACCTCTTTGCGTGTTATCTGGCAATAGCAGAAATCCTGTAGTGCGACAAGCGAGCACCCTACAGTGCAGGCGGTGGAACCCGCTGGCTTGTATGCCGAGCGCGTGAATGACTCTGTCGGGATACTTACATAGAGCCTAAGTTAAGATGATAGCATGGGCCTCCACATACCAGGCTTTGTAGAGATAGGAACCACGCTCCCAGATACCCACCGAGACTGCAAAGTAGAATACCCGTGCACCGTGTTAGCGGTTGTGGATTGATAGTGGAAGAGTACGATTGATTCTAGAAGCTCCGGGAGTGCGATGAATTGTCCCAGCGCTTTAGCGATTTACGGAGAAGATCCTCTAGATGGGTCTTTCCTTCGTTCTCACGGTAGTATGCGAGGATTGGGCATGCATGGGGAAACAGATATTCGAGCAGGTGTGGCAATCTATTGAAGAATCAGGATGCTTTGATTATGTTTATTTTGTTGAATGGATGTGTAGGAAAAGGTGGATAGAACTTTGTTGTTTCTCTCAGGTGCGAGCCTGCTGTCTAAATACAAACAGAAAGAGGTGCGCACCGCAGGAACCCTCACAACACCAACATCCAAACCCTCAACATCTCAGGGACACAACCCACAAACCAGGTTGTGCCCGTATAGCCCATACATTACTCAACACATTTATACTCGTAAACGAGGTCATACATATCCTTGCCATTAGTTTAGAAGGGAGACCAAGAAGCGTTGGAAAAAGAGGGGCGGAGTTGTTTACCATACCCTAGTACCCAAGTTCTAGGCAAATCCTTGGCCTCTACCGTCTACAACTGCGCCATCGATCGCCAATGCCCCGACACGGCAAGGTTTTCCCTGCCTTGTTCGGGGAACTACGGGCATATGGACCTACGCCGCCCGACCCAGGCATCGTGCAGAATATCCTGGGGGGGAGGACAGGATTGACAAATTCTCCCGACTCACTCGGGGGACGACATTGCAGAGCGCTGTGGGCTGTTCGGTCGCTGTTGACATGTTGAAGCAGGGTTCCGGTGCTAGCGGGACGGGAGCAAATTTCCTCGGTAAGGGACTCCTTACTCGAGTACGGTACAGTCGCACCTCGCTATCCCGGATGGCCAAAATCCGCAGAATCTGTCCGGTTCAACGAGTAATCCGGGACAACGGGTCTGGTTTTGCAGTAAAGAATTTTTGAATTCACAGTGTTTCATACGGGACAGCGAGGTATCCGTATTATCGAGATCCGGGACAGCGGGGTTTGACTGTACTGCATCAATTTTTCTCGGTGGGCCGGAGGAAAAAGTATGGACAGCCCCCCGCACTCACATTCGAGCCCACACGCGGCAGGAAGTGGCATGGAAGCACGGCTTCATTGAACCGTGTCTAGAGAGGAAACCAGACACTACCATTCCTTAGCCAACACCAAGCTTTTCCTTCACTTTTCACGAGTGTCAGAAGGACTTACACTTCATATTTTTTCTCCTCGCCATACTTGCATCTCAATAAACCCTGCATCTATACTTTAGAAAAGACGGAGAAAAATGTGCAACGAGGATTTACAACCAGAGCGCAACAATAAAATCATATAGGTTACCCATAATCTAACAATGGTTGAGATTGGAGCTAAAGCGAACTGAATTCAGGCCAAGGGACCCGAGCCAACAGGAGGGCACAAAGCACGCCTACTTGCCACAGTTTAAAGCATAAAGAAGAGCGACGGTTGGGCACGCTGAAGAAAATTCTCGCTACAAGTAGCATCGGTCCTGCTTATGCCGGAATATACGGATACAATATGATAGAAATTCCAAGCCACTATGGCAAATCTCGATAGGACAGATGTAAAACGCCACCGCCAGCGGCAAACTCCGAATTATAGACCGAGACTAACAAATCCTAACTCTGCATAGGAGAATGCGTATAGCTTTGAAATTTAGACAAGTACGTATAGTAGATATATACAGTCCCATCTCATAAGGTTGCCTACGACAAGAAGGATATATCTAAGAAGAATTTCTGTGGCGTCGAAGACCGCAGGGGGAGTTGGGCAGAGATCAGGAGAGGGAGGCAATGGCGGCGGCGACAAGTGTGTCTATGGAACTGTTGCGATCCTTGCGGGAACGGGATATAGGTTATGCGAATTCGAGGGCGGTAGAGATAATATGCCTCCTTGGTGTTAGGCTGTGCTGGAGGTGGGAGATGCTAAGGGCCGCAGCAGCGCTACCACACCCGCATGGCCACGCATAGTAGCTTGTTGGAGCGGTGTTTGGCCGCTGTTATCTGGTTTGTGGTGGTTGATGTCGTCCCGTCCGAGAAGTATTTTCACTACCACTGTGTGCCCACCCACAGCCGCACACCAGAGTGGCGTCTGGCCGTAGTTATCTGGTTTGTTGGGGTCGACGTCGCCTCGGCCGAGTAGTATATTCACCGCCCCCTCGTGCCCGTCCCTAGCAGCTCGACTGAGTGGTGTTCGGCCGTAATTATCTGGCTTGTTAGGGTTGACGTCGCCCCGTCCGAGCAGTATTTTCACCACTCCTTCGTGCCCGTCCCTAGCAGCTCGACTGAGTGGTGTTCGGCCGTAATTATCTATTTTGTCGGGGTTGGCGTCGCCCCGTCCGAGTAGTGCTCTCACTACTCCCTCGTGCCCATTCTCAGCAGCCCGACTGAGTGGTGTTCGGCCGTAATTATCTGGCTTGTTAGGGTTGACGTCGCCCCGTCCGAGTAGTATTTTCATCACTCCTTCACGCCCGTTCCTAGCAGCTCGACTGAGTGGTGTTCGGCCGTAATTATCTAGTTTGTCGGGGTTGACGTCGCCCCGTCCGAGTAGTGCTCTCACTACTCCCTCGTGCCCATTCCCAGCAGCCCGACTGAGTGGTGTTCGGCCGTAATTATCTGGTTTGTCGGGGTTGACGTCGCCCCGTGCGAGTAGTATTTTCACCACTCCTTCGTTCCCATTCCTGGCAGCCAAACTAAGTGGTGTTCGGCAGTCGTCATCAGGCTTGTCGGGGCTGATGTCGCCTCCGCCGAGTAGTATATTCACCGCCCCCTCGTGCCCATTCCAAGCAGCTAGACTGAGTGGTGTTCGGCCGTAATTATCTGGCTTGTCAGGGTTGACGTCGCCCCGTCCAAGTAGTATTTTCACCACTCCCTGGTGCCCACGGAGAGCAGCCCAACTGAGCGGTGTTATACCGTAAGTATCTGGCTTGTTAGGGTTGACGTCGCCCCGTCCGAGTAGTATTTCCACAACTCCCTCGTGCCCATTCCGAGCAGCCCAAGTGAGCGGTGTTCGACCGTAACTATCTGGTTTGTCGGGGTTGACGTGATCCAGTTCGAGTAGTATTTCCACGACTCCCTCGTGCCCGTTCCCAGCGGCCCAACTGAGTGGTGTGCGGCCGTAACTATTTGGTTTATCGGGATTGACGTGGTCCAGCGCGAGTAGTGTTTTTATCACTCCCTCGTGTCCATTCTCAGCAGCCAAACTGAGTGGTGTTCTGCCGTCGTCATCTGGTTTGTCAGGGTTGATGCCGCCCCATCCGAGTAGTATGTTCACCACTCCTTCGTGCCCACTCAAAGTAGCCCACAAGAGAGGAGTATTGCCTGTGCAGTCTTTTTGGTTGATATCACAATTTTCCACCTCCACCAAACTAGCTACAATCTCAACGATCCCGAAGATTGATGCACAATGTAGGCCACTGAATTGGAAAGGTTTGTTGAAATCAATAAAGTGGCAATAGGGCTTCTGCGCTTTCAAGAAGCTTCTAGTAGATATATGGTTATTATAATCGCGAAAAAGCCTCAGGGCAAGCGATTCCGCGCGGACTGAGAGGTCCCTTTTTGCGTGGACTCCCCAATATAGGGAGCAGTATTCGAGAAATGGTATGTCTTGGAGATCGGGAGGGTAACTGGTTGAAAGGGCCCTGACTTGCTGGGAATTCAGATAACTTAGGCAAGTTTCTGCCATCGTTGAGTGAGCTGCACCGAAAAGCTCGGGATGAGCCCGGAGGTACTCTTGAAGGGTAAAGTGGATCAGCCGGACCGTGGAAGCCTTCTTGTCAACAGCAACAAGCCCTTGGCAACAGGCTAGCAATGTCCCCATTGAAGGGATATTGTCGGGGTCAAGATTTGGCGACCCAATTTCGAGCGCTAGGGCGTAACGCAGTTCATCGACCTTTAGAGGCCGCTCCGAGTGAGAGATCCACATTAGAGTAGCCATGCCAAGCCTCGATCTTTCCCCGCCCTGTCCCTTTATTCGACTTAGGGTTGTACCATAAGCATCCCCTAACCCCAAGCCATCAGTCATTGCACTGAGCTTTTGTCTCCTGCGACTGATTGTGGTTTCCTGCAGGATCGCATCAATATTCAACGAGACTAGCAGGAATCTAGGTATCGGTCAGCGGATAATTTGAGGTAGCCTCCCCGGTATCGCTGCTTCTACATACATTTCCGAAATATCTTCAGGGATTTTCCTTAGGATATCCGCCTCCAGCCTCCGGTCCATGGCATCCACAATTGTGTCCTCGTCCAGTCTGATACGAAGATAACTGATGATATCATCTTGCCTGGTAGTGATGGATAAACACCTCGCTCTTCCGGAAAGACGCTTGTCAATTTCGGTTTGAATGTGCGGTCTTCCAGTCACGAATATTCGAGTGCCTGGAGACCTTTTAAGAATTTGGTTTAGCGAATCGAGAAGCTTGACCCGATACCCCGCCACGCATTCATCAAGTGCATCGATGCATATAAATGTACGCCTTTCACAAGAGGTAGTCTGCAGCATCTTCACAATATCGGGAAGTAACGGTCCCCGTCCACCAATGACCTTTTTCTGGTCTTCACACGCCTGCACAATTTCCCGCGGCACCACTTCCAGTCCGCTCACAACCTGTTTGAGTAGGGCGCCTAACATGCTTGTCGATGACTGCTCCTTTTGGGCGGCAAAGTCAAAGTAAAAACAAGCAATGGCGACATTTTGTCCTCTGGCCTGATCGCACAAGTTGTCTATCACCAATGAGCTAACACCGCGGCTTGTCAATACCTGGCTACTTCCTCCATTCCTCGAGGCTCCTTGTTACCCAATATATGTCTTGCCCACCCCCGGATCTCCATAGCAAAACAGAACCGCGTTATCGGATCCACTTCCCCCACTACCTGCGTACCAGCTTCTAAATTCCCCTGTTTGTAAGAGCCATTCCCCCACATTTTCAACCCGGCGTTCTCGAATGTCCTGGTGTCGTAGCCTTGGTTCCAGTGGCGATAGCCATCCCAGGATATTAGATCGGTCATCGGCAAATGTAAAGTTATTCAACACTTTGACGGTGTTAAAAGAGCTATTATTGTTATTTAAAGACAGAGACATTTTCTGATTTTTTTTCTGCTTAGGATATTGTAGATGGTGGAAGATAGGTGATGGAGTCGGTGGACGACTGAAGTTCCAGGGGGCTGAAAAGCGGGGTCTTTGTGGAACCACATGCATACCCCAGGACGGCCCAACTAATCTCCCCTAAATTTGTGGAAACCACATCCCGCCTGTTCTCGAGCACAGAACCTACGACATCAGAAGTAAGAAATTCCACACCTCTTTAACCGATTCTATCATGGGCGGGAAGAAAATTCTCCAGAACCAGATAACCTTCGACGGCTACTCTAAGCAAGGATCACGTTAGATTGTCCGCGCGGGGATGAAATTAGGGAGTATGCTGTTATTGGGTAAGTGAGCCTGATGAGGTGTGCCGCCATTCGGCACACGGGGTGGATTGCTGAATTCATATCCTATGCTAGTAGGCGTGCTGGTTTTGTTTCCTTGATACCGGCACTCCCTGCCATTGGGCATCCGATATTGGGTGTTTGGTTTTATCAGCTATTTCTTTCACGGTACGCAATTCGGCATAGTGTGTTGGCATGTCCGAGATGATCATATAGCGTCTCGAGTGACTGTAGAGTGCTTGTTTGCTTCATTGGTCTTTCCACTGAGTTTCTGTCATTGCTGGAAGCGTGCCATTCATTCGTTCATTCGCTTTAGTTCCTGTGGTTGCTTCTGGTTTCCAGTGTCGTTAGTATTGTGCGTTTGTAGCAAGGGTACCGTACTCGTAGACTAACCGAACGTCACGATTCAACGGCGCGCACTTGGCGAATCCTCAGCTCCCCAAAAAACGATTACCGAACCACAACCAAGGAATATTTAAAGATGGAATAAATATATTACAAGTATAATCCTAACTAATACCTCGTATACCATCCAAATGAGATTTTTTTGTGTGGTAGGGAGGTATGGGTGAGGGGGCGTGAGGGAGCCTGTTGCCAGGTGGGGTTCTCACAGCAATAAATGCAGAAAGAAAAGCTGCTGGACTCCAGAAGCCAAGCTTGCACAATGCACTGCAATCCTCAAGTACCGTAAGGTTTCTTTGGTCTGCCTTGGATCTACTAGCTGGTGTTGTGGTGCAATATGAGAAATTGCAGCCGGAATAGCAGCCGGAATAGCAGCCTCTAAGCTAGGGGTTTCTGAGAAATTTATTAGGGGAGGATGTAACCAATTTAAATTTTGGTAATCAGTGAAAACGGAAATTGGGGGGGGAAATTGATTGTATCATAAAAGTTAGGTACAGTAACGGTCTTCAAGAAGAGTCTCTAGACTTGATAGCCTAAGTATTTAGGTTACCGCGAAGGTTGCTACCTCAGATGTGGCTGTTGTTGAAACATGTAAGGAAAGCTATGGCTAGGTGCACTAGTCTACTCGAGTAGGGGATTGTTTCATCTTCACATCTTAGTTCCGTGTTTTATGTTGTTTTACCAACCACCTCTGATACGCTCCTGTTACCAACTACAAGTAGCCTGTATAAAGAGGAGGAAAAGTTTTCTAGTCATGTTTCTCATCGTCTTGTCTTCCTTAGACAAAAGCTGTATCTTTTTCCTTCTTCTTCATTGATAGTAGCTAGTCTTTACTCGTACGTTTTTTATCCACTCATTTTGTTCTATCTCATAGCAGAATTCAAAAGCTTGCCGCTGGCATTTCTTAAGGCCCTTGAATTTTTTCTGTCCTGGAAATTCCTTCACCTATCGTATATTGCTGGTAAAAGTAGAGGATTTGTCCTAAAGGGCTACTTAGCCGAACTTGTTTGTACTCGTTGGCCTAGGTCACCAAGGATGAGTCAGGATGGTTCTACGGTATCATAGATTGCTTGAGGTTGAGGAAGGATCATGATTTATCAAATTATAGTATTTCTTTAGGGTTTGGGTTTTTTCTGTGGGTGTTCTCCCTCCTCTTAGTTAGTATCATATGATACTCAGCTAGGACAACTCATCGCCGTTTCCACCAAATCTGTCCCCTTATTCCACCTCTCACTTTGCGCTCATTTCCACTCCACCGCTGCGCATCTTTGAGTTGCTTCTCAAGGGGGACAACGGGGGATTGCATAAGTGATGTTTCATGATTTTAGCCGCGCTTGCATCTATTCTGAAAACTAAACAAAGAAGTGGGACGGATGAGCCGGGTAAGAAGTCCAAATTCGCGGATACTCCTTCTGTTCAGGAATGAAGCTTCGGGTTTTATCCACTGCCTCAATGAATGACAACCCCGGGCACGTCTAAGAATCTAAGGTAGCGTGGCTGGGATATTAACTATATCCCGAATATTGTATGATGGCGAGGTATCCATTCACGGGAACAAGACCCCGGGGGGGCCAATTCAAGAGGGGTTACAGAGTGCACATTCCAAGCAGTGCATAAATAAAGTGACGCGCGGCCGTGTGAGGTATATTCTATTCGAGCACTATAAAGGGTGGCGGGGGATCATGGGGTATGGAAGCTACTTGTCAGAGTTTACCGCATATATAGGGGACGCCAAGGGCTCATAGTTCGCCCGGATCTTA
Source organism: Tuber umbilicatum (assembly GCA_003313605.1). Classification (NCBI taxonomy): domain Eukaryota; kingdom Fungi; phylum Ascomycota; class Pezizomycetes; order Pezizales; family Tuberaceae; genus Tuber; species Tuber umbilicatum. The sequence goes on along the minus strand of QLOI01000338.1, from coordinate 8,080 downwards.
GGTTGTCAGGCAGAGGGTGTCCGGACGCCCAGAAGGGGCCGACTCTTGTGAACAATTCCCTAGCGGCGGTGTCCCGGGCATGGCAAGGTTTCCTCGCCCGGATAGAGACTACGAGCACGCGGGCCAGATACGCTAGCTCGAGTCTCGTGCACAAAGCACTGGGCGGGGAAAAAAAACGGTTTTGGTGGGCAAGAAGGGATTGGGGCAAGATGGGGAATTCCCCACAACTTGCTCGCAAGTGGATATGATACCAGACAACGCTGGGGGCCGCTCAACCGCTCTTGACAGATTGGAGTAGGATTGCAGGGTTTGTAGGGTGAGGGCTTGTAGGGTGAGAGCTCGGTAGACCCAAAAGAGTGGACAATCTCCTAACCTCACCTCATAGCCCACACCTAGAGGAAGGCGGTATGCAAGCACGACCTCCATTGGGCCATGCCTACAGCGGAAACGAGTCATCACCATGCCTAGTTAACAGCCAGATTTTGCGCCACCATTTGCAAGTGTCAGAAATACTTCCACTTACTATCCGGATTTCTCTATACTTGTATTCAAACGACCCTCACATCTGCACCCCAGAGAAGGGAGAAACAGGAATTGGACAAAAAAAAATACACGCGCAGAGAGGATTAACAACCAGGAAACGATGATAAAAGCAAATAGGTTATGATAGAAATTCTGGACGACACAGGCGTATGATGCCGCGTATCTCAATTGCATAGAGGTGGCCCCCAAAGAGCACCGAACCCCCGGATATAAACTAAAAAATCCTGACCAACCTATATGGGAAAGTCTGTGGAGAGGTTCGGACGGGTATGTGATAGATATGCGCAGCCTCATCGCATAAGATTTCCCATGACCGAAGGGAAGGTAATAAAGATAAGTTTCCGCAGTGTTTTAAACGGCGAGAGAAAGTTGAGCGGGGAGAGAATAGGGGGTGATGGTTGCGGCAAGCATGTTTATGGAGTAGTTGCGCCCTTGCGGACATGGCACATAGGTTATATGCATTCAAAGGCGGTGAGGAGGAGCGATTCTTCCATAGTGCAAGGCCGTGCTAGGGGTGGCAGATTCTTGGGGCTGTGGTAGCACTATCGCTCCTGCACGGCACCAGATTAGTGTTCGGGCCAATTTGCCCAGCTCGCCAGAGTTGGCCTCGCTCTGCCCGAGCACTGTGGTGCTCTCATCACTGCCTCGTGCCACGCTCAGTAAAAAGCGCGAGCAGGACCCCGCCATCATTACCTGGTTTGTCAGGGGGGCCGGGCAGGGACGAGGAGAGCGAGACAATAGCCGCTGCAAATATGTTTATGGAACTGTTGTGGTCCTTGCAAAAACGGGATACAGGTTATGCGAATTCGAGGGCGGTAGAGATAATGATGCCTCCTTGGTGTTAGGCTGTGCTGGAGGTGGGAGATGCTAAGGGCCGCAGCAGCGCTACCACACCCGCATGGCCACGCATAGTAGCTTGCTGGAGTGGTGTTTGGCCCGTGTTATCTGGTTTGTTGGGGTTGACGTCGTCCCGTCCAAGAAGTGCTTTCACAATTCCCTCGTGCCCCTTCGATGCCGCCCAACAGAGCGGTGTTCGGCCCAAAACATCCGGTTTGTCGGGCTTGGAGTCGCGTCTGAGTAGTATTTTCACCACTCTCTCGTGCCCATTCCAAGCGGCCCGGCAGAGTGGTGTTCGGCCGCTGCCATCTGGCTTCTCGGGGTTGACGTCGTCCCGTTCGAGTAGTATTTTCACCACTCCCTCGTGCCCATTCAAAGAAGCCTGGCAGAGTGGTGTACGGCCGTAGTAATCTGGGCTCTCGGCGTTGACGTCATTCCGTTCGAGTAGTATTTTCACCACTCCTTCGTGCCCCTTACAGGAAGCCTCATTAAGTGGTGTTCAGCTATAGCTGCCCGGGCTCTCGGGGTTGACGTCTTTCCGTCCTAGTAGCATTTTCACAACTCCCTCATGCCCTCCTTCAGCGGCGTAATAGAGTGGCGTTCTGCCGCCGTTATCTGGTTTGTCAGGGTTGACATTGTCCCGTCCGAGTAGCATTTTCACAACTCCCTCATGCCCCCCCCCAGCGGCGTAATAGAGTGGTGTTCTGCCGCCGTTATCTGGTTTGTCAGGGTTGACATTGCCCCGTCCGAGTAGCATTTTCACCACTCCCTCGTGCCCAATACCAGCAGCGCAGCAGAGTGGTGTCCAGCCGTAGTGATCTGGTTTGTCAGGGTTGATGTCACCCCGTCCGAGTAGTGTTTTCACCACTTCTTCGTGCCCATTACTAGCAGCGCAGCAGAGTGGTGTCCAGCCGTAGTGATCTGGTTTGTCAGGGCTGATGTCACCCCGTCCGAGTAGTATTTTCACCACTTCTTCGTGCCCATTCTCAGCGGCGTGGTAGAGTGGTGTCCGGCCGTAGTTATGTGAGCTGAAGGAGTTGGTATGGTCATTAAAGCGAGATCGAGACATCTTTGCTGCTCGGAAACTGGAAGGGGATTGATGATTGTGCCTGTCGGCTGATGGAACCGCTGGGAGCTGAAGGGAGTGGGGTCTGTGGAACCTCATACATGCGAGGTTCGACAAGAAGTTATGTCCAAACTATTCCCGTCCGAATTTGTGACAACACCCTTCCACTTCGGCCGCACGCGGGTCCCTACCCGCCCTAAGCGATCCCCGCAGTCCTTGTGGGGGGATTTACTCGTACAGTTCACCTACGGTCTTGCTACCGGTATACAAATAATATCTCACCTTGTCGAGGTCTTTGCCGGAACCTGCCACCTCAGCCTCACCGCGCAGCTGCCAGCCCTTACTGTCTTTGGAGACACTGGCCAGCACCCAGTTTCTCGACGTATCCCATAATCAGTAAGTATTTGGCCGGTGGGTGACAGATATATTTTGGTTCCCTTAGTGCTTACCTTTGAATACCGGTATGATACCCACCAACATTTGCAGATAGAAGATACTGGAATACCGGTACATCAAAAGCAACCAAGGTCATGTGATCAGATCACATGACCGACCCCACATATGGCTTATCAATAGGGAATCGGATTATTCAACAACGTCATCCCGTTCGAGTAGCCTTCTCACCACTCCCCGATGCCCATTCAAAACAGCATCAGGGAGTGGGATTCGGCAGAATTCATCCGGTTTGTCGGGATCGATTTCGTCACATCCGGGCAGTGTTTCCACCACCCCCTCCTACCGGTTTTGAGCGGCTCATACAAGGGGTGGATTACCCGCACAACACTTTTGGTTCATACCACGACCTCCCACTTCTATCAATCCAGCTACAGGCTCGACAGTCCCGGAGACGGCTGCGCGGTGCGGTTAAACTTATTGACTGCGAGGAGAATAAACCCTGTAAACGCTTTGATAACTCCGACTCACTAGGGGGGGTACCTATGGCAGTTTGGCCGGTACGGCTGCGCACGCGGATTAGTTTCCTCCGGTTTCTTTAGATGAATGAATCGTTGAATATGACGAATAGAGCCTAGGATAATTTAGGATTCAGAACCCACAGCCTTAAACTAACTAGCGGATACAGCTGTGTAAACCTCTGGTAGATGACTCTCTAGCAAAGCACAATATGGACGACATGCACTTAGCGTGATGAGCCGCGAGTCATACTTTATGCTCTAGCTGGAACCGCAGTGCGTGTGGGAAGGAGAAACTTACCTGCGCTTAAGCCTGTTTATACAAACTGCCCCACCCGTGCGCTACCGTCACTAATTAGGTAATGGTTATTACCACTCTTTCCTCCCTATTTTATAACGCGGTCATATACCGTCACTCGTTAAGTTTACCGGGCCCGAACGAGAAGTTACAAAGTATACGATACAGTAACTGACTACGGTATGGTGTAGTATAGCAACTCATTGATCCCCCTCGATCCGAGAGGGCTTTCACCGGCGTTCTTCGGTGGTGCGGTTTGTTTTCTGTCCGGCGGTTACCACCACTAGACTCGGATGGTAGAAACAAAGAGGGTAGGTGAAGTGGATAAATGGTTCGGGCGGGGTAGTCTCGGAAGTCAGAAAGTAGTGAAGTGTAAGGTGCAAAGTGAATCCCAAGTAGCGGACGGGCCTCTGCTCTAGCTTGTCCGTTTGCATCTAGTTTCTCAGGTTTAATCTCTTGAGAGATTTGGGCACTACGCTCAAACTTGATGATTCTACGCAACAGGGGACCGAAACCCCTCCCTTTGTGGCCCCTAGCCACGGCAAACACTCCGCCGCCTCCTGCTTTGTGGTGGTCCACGTAATTTTTCAAGAAGGCTCAACAACTTTGTCTCTCGCAATAGTCCGCGACGTCTTTGCGCGTTTCCACATAAACCCACGTAAGTACACTTACGTCCCGGATACGACGCTAAATTTAGACGCTATTAGCCGGATTAGAATAAAAATTCTTTACCCCCATAGACATATTAGAGGGTCGGGCACGGTACGTGGAGATAAAAGAAGTTTTGTCCCCATTTTAAACACACAGCTAACTAACACCTTAGGCAAGAATATCACTGATAAACCTTGTCTCCCTCGGAATAGTGCTCTCCTCTAGCATGGAATCTATCCGACATGCCTGTATTAAATCTCCGTCATCGAGTCATTCGTTCAGTCATGGCCCGGTACGTAAGCCGACGATCAAAAGTCCAGTTGTCGATACGAACGAAACCCAACCCGCCAGCCTTTCCTCAGCCTATAGATTTGAGACATTTGTAATGTTCGAGGTTGCAGACTCTTTTGTTTGCGCAGTGCAACTTTCAAGAGACTGACCGATATTAGAAATAGGAAAAAGTAGATTAATAGGTTATCGGGTAAGTAGGAGATCTCGATAAGCGGGGGAGCAATTTCCCACAGACTACGCTTCCGCCTTGAGAGGAATACCGGAATAATCTTGCTATTTGGTGACGGGCAGGTGGAGAATATTCTCAACAAGTCCGTTGAAAATTGGTGAGAGGATGGTGTAGCATGGGATTCCTTGGGTATGGCGAGGCTGTACTGGGCCTGAATATTGTTGAGGCACGGTTAGATTGTGCAGTCTTCACCCTTTTTACCTGTGCCCTGCCGGTTGTCTTCCATATGGCCAGCATTTACCTCTGTAAGGGACCCCGATGGCTATCAACGTGATCACTTCAACTGGACATGAGCTTTAGATAGTAAACGACAAGCGGTTTCAAAATCTCCTTGGTTGGCAAGGATAAAAAGTGCGGACGGGCTCCAGCTCACGTTCAAGCTGACTCTTGGAGTAAAGTGGCATGGAAGTACCATCTTCCCCAAATATTGTCTAGAGCTGGAACCAATCACCACCGTACCTTAGTCAATAGTTACCCTCGCGTCACTATTCACGGGTGTCAGAACTTCTAGCTGTTTACATTTTCTTCTCCGGGCCTATACCCAAAGAAGCCCCATGGATGCACTTTAGAGGAGGGGGGGGGGATGTGTAACGCGCTGTAGGGTATTAAAAAAAGACAAATAAACACTAAATGTGCAAAGAGTATTTACAGCCAGAAAGCAACAATAAAAGCACAGAGGTTATGATAGAAATCCCAAGCCACACTAGCTTATACTATAGACATAACCCACCGTGAACGAACGGTGGACTGTGAGTTGTAAACCAAGATGGACAAACCCTAACTCGGCTATAAGGGAAAATGCGTGCAGCTAAGGTCCGGACGAGTATGTGGCAGATATATACAGCCCCATCGCATAATGCTGCCTTTGGCCAGAGGAAAATATCTCAGAACGGTTTCTGTAGTTTCAAACACTAGGGGAGGTTGGGCAGGAGTGGGGAGAGGGAGACAATGGCGACAAATGCGTTTATAGAACTGTTGTGGCCCTTGCGGAAACGGGACAGGTTGTGCGAATTCGAAGGGGGTAAAGATAATGATGCCCTTAGGGGCTTAGGCCGTGCTGGGAGATGCTAAGGGCCGCAACAGCGCTACCACACCCGTATGGCTACGCATAGTAGCCAGCCTGAGTGGTGTTTGGCCCTCGTTATCCGGTTTGTTGGGGTTGACGTCGCTCCGTCCGAGTAGTATTTTCACAACTCCCTCGTGCCCATTCCCAGCAGCGCAGGAGAGTGGTCTCAGGCCGAAGTTATCTGGTTTGTCGGGGTTGACGTCGCCGCGTGCTAGTAGTATTTTCACCACTCCCTCATGTCCATTCCAAGAAGCCAGACTGAGTGGCGTTTGGCCGCTGTAATCTGAGCTCCCGGGGTTGACGTCATCCCGCTCGAGCAGTATTTTCACCACTCCCTCGTGCCCCTGCCAAGAAGCCTGACAGAGCGGTGTTTGGCCGTAGCGACTCAGGTTCTCGGGGTTGACGCCCTCCCGTCCGAGTAGCATTTTCACAGCTCCCTCGTGCCCATTCCCAGCAGCATAGTAGAGTGGTGTCCAGCCCTTGTTATCTCGTTTGTCAGGGTTTATGTCGCCACGTCCGAGTAATATTTTCACCACTTCCTCATGCCCATTCTCAGCAGCGTGGCTGAGTGGTGTTCGGCCGCCGTTATCTGGTTTATCGGGGCTGATGTCATCCCGCCCGAGCGGTATTTTCACCACTCCCTCGTGCCCGCTCCCAGCAGCGTGGCAGAGTGGTGTCCGGCCGTAGCTATTCAATTTGGAGGGGTTGGTATTGCCACCGGAGCGAGATTGAGACATCTTTGCTGCCCAGGAACTGGGAGAAAACCGGCGATTGTGCTGTTGGCTGATGGGATCGCTGGGAGCTGAAGGGAGTGAGGTCTTCTGTGGAACCTGATGTGGGGCAAGAAGTTATGGAATAGTTTGAGGTTAACAAGCCAAATAGATCCCTGTCTGCTCCGGTTAACTGGTCCCTCTCGGACCGTCCGATCAATCTCGTCCAAATTTGTGCCAAGAACACTCTTCCGCTTCGGTTGGACACGGGTTCCTGCCCATCCTGAGCAATCCCCGCAGTCCTTGTAACCCACTGCCGTCATATACGCTTTTGTCACGGTACGGTATTTTGCCAATACTAGACAGGAACACCTTTGCATTGTGGAACTCGCGACCACAGGAAGGTCGAAACGATCAGGTATCATACGAGAACTACGGTATTGCTCATTCTGCACCATGAGAAAAAATAAATAAGGCTCTGTTCGGCATGTCACAATATGAAAATATGCTATATTTTTCAAAACAACATATTTCCTGATAACCATGGCAGACTAAACTTAAAATGAAAGTTAAATACATAGTCATATAGCAGATATGTATTCCCTTATCTTGTGAAAAGGACAAAGTGATTGAAGCCTTATGGGTTGAGGAATAGGAGAAATAGTAATGTTGCGAAATATTGCAAGACAGGACATACAATATTTTGCAACATCAGTATTTCCTCTACTCTTCATACTCTAGATCTCTAACCACCTTCCACCCCCCACATGATTAGAAGATAAGTATTGCTTATATGACCATGTATTTGATTTTGATTTTAAACTTGGCCTGCTGTGTTATCAGGAAATATACTGTTTTGAAAAATATAGCATATTCCCACATCGCGACATACCGAACAGAGCCTAAACCATAAATTTTCAAGAGGATTTACAACTAGGGCGATGGTGGGGGGCGATACGGTAACCCGGGACAGAAATTCCAAGTGATACTAATTTCTCAATTGAATAGAAGAAATAACCCTCCATGAATGCCAAACCCTTGATTATATATAGTGCTGTAGAAGTAAAACCATGTCTAATCAGATCATCTCCTCACCCCACCCTATCTATAACCGAACCCCACGCTTTTTCTCTTGCTCGTTGCAGTTGACCCCCGCCCGCGAACAAGGAGGCATCTATAAAAAAAATGCGGGAGCACAAGAGAGAAAGAAAAGAGAAGAAAAACCACTAAACACCTGAATGGGCAGGGAACTGCAGTGAGATAGCTGCCATGGGAGTAATCACGAACGCTCGAGGTCCCGGCTGGGAGACTGCTAGTAAGCCGAAACTGAGAAATCCCAACTCGACCATAACGTCAAGGGAAAAGGTTTTGGACGAGCATAGTGGATGTGTGCAATCCCATAGCACGAGATTTCGTCCAACCAGAAGAAAATATTTAAGCTAAGTTTCTGTGGGGTTTTAAACTGCTGGAAGAGGCTG
>QLOI01000337.1:2937-43888 GCA_003313605.1 Tuber umbilicatum | reverse complement strand
CCATCGCTTCTTTGATTTGTCTAGCGAGAAGTTCTTGCGGCTACATCCCCTTGGCCTAAGTCCGCTTGTTAGAGCTCCAGACCACATGTCCGATAACCCCCTTTTAAACCGACCAATAATTTCTATTTGAGTTATCTCATATACTTTGAGATTCCTATTAAGGGCTCGGTAGTTTTTATGTCGGTCGGAATAACTATCTCACCGATAATATACGTCGGTAACTTATCGCAATCTGAGGGTTGTTTCCTTGGCAATGAACGATCGCTCCTTTATGCCTAACAGTGATGTATTTCGGTCCTGTCAGGCTACTAGGTCGACGATCCATAATACCCGAGTACAGGCAAATGATGTGACGTCATGTGATGGTATGGCTCGACTGAAGCCGATGAGCTTGGCACAGATGCCTTCCATAACAGGAAGGCAGTGCCACTTACCAAAAATAGGTGATCTTCCGTAATAGGAAATATTGCTGTTTTAGGTAAGTTTTCTTGCTTAAGTAATGGTATCGCTAAATCGGGTACGCAACTGAAGGCGGCAGGGGTCACCCCTGACCGTGCCTGATGCATGACGCATCATACAATTATCACATCTGGCACACCCGGGCGCCACGCATGCACGTCCTAGACGCGCATACTGAAGTGTTCGGATGCCTGATTAGGTTATCCTTCTGGTTCCCGCTTATCACAGGGATATTTCACCGCGTCACTTACACCTCGTTCGGTAAAAGTGAGGTCGCCGACACATGAAATAAATCGCGCACACCACTCCAGACCATCGTTGCTCCACGCTCCCACACAAACTTATGAATTTTTTCGCACACACAACATAAAATTCTTTTCCACACTACCCGCAATGGGGAGTGGACCATAATTCCGCCCCGTAGGTGGAGGATTGCTATAAGTATCCCCCGTTGACGCGAACTGATGAGAATTTTTTCCTTAGATTCAAAACAAGCAACCAGTGTACTACATCTTCGAGTACACCTTGTCTATGCCCTTCGCATCACCAAAAATTCTTTTCGTCTTCCCCTACGTCTTTTTTTAACACAGTCCAAACGCTCCCTCCCCTACTTCTCAAGGTTCAACTGATTGGCTCACTTGAGTTCGAAGGGTGGGTGCCTAAGCCTATGATGGGGGCAGGATCTTGTTTTTTTATCTTAAGATAATAGTTGTCAATGCGTTCCTTCATTTATTCATTCAAGAAACTGGAAACTTGAATCTTCTCTGTAGCAGAGCAGTAGTAGATCCTGTGACAAAGTTTCTATCTTGAGTTTCTCTTAGGTAGTTTGGAACAAACACGGCGATGATGATCAGATACTCACTGCCATTAGAGTGTGAAAAGATTTTGTATATTCTTGAATGCAGGTTGTCCGTTATCCCTTCCATCTATCACTCTCCCTGGCTACAGAACCTAAGTTCTTTCAGATACTGGACCTCTGGAATCATACATTTCCTCCACCCACCCAAGCATTCTTAATCAGATCATAGGGGTCCCACTCGATGATGATCTGCTCAAGGGGTCTCAGACTTGAATGCTTAAACGAATTGGTTTAGCTGAATCGAGTACCCAAGCATCACCATTGCTGTGGTATAATTCAGCATGGTCAATCATGCTCAAGTTTATTCAATTATACTTGGGTCCAGCTATCTTGTAACCTATCATTCCTTGCTCTTATAGAATTCTCATAGTGAATGAATGTAATACTGTATGCTAGTAGCTAAATTAATCCCTTGTTTAACAAATAGTATAGGTCTGGGAATGGATATGGGTAAGACTGTCAGAGGTTGTTGTATATTTGGTATCATATGAACCTTAACTTTGGTGGCAGTAGTAGCAGTACACCATATGTCATCCAGAATCATCACTTATTTTCTTCCAGATAATCAAACGCTTTTCATCTCAGTAGCCATTGAAGGGTAAATCCTCTTTCCTACTTATAGTCCAACCACTTAACAATTCTTCTATTAATGGTTACGAAGCCACTCATTAGTAACTTTCAATTAACTCTTGTGGTTGTGAATAATCTTAACCCATCTTCCACTTTGAGTGTTGCGATAATCGGTCACCCTCCCCATATCACTTGCCCTCCGGGTTTCCCTTATAGTGTCAGATTGTATCCCTTCTGTCATACTTGCCATGGTGTTGGGGATGAGGAATGTGAGGTATAAATTTTATGCAGGCAAAGTTCAAGAATCAGGAGATAAGCACTGGGTGGACGATAGTGTATTTAGTATGCAAGGTATATAGCGTCTATATTAATGGGTGGTATCATGTGATGACCAAAACATATATATTTAGAAGTACTCAATCATGCTCGACTATGCTCGAACATGATCGAGTATGCTCAATTATGCTCGAGCAAAACTCGCGCCTGCTCTACTCGTGTCCATCACTAAATGAGATAGAAAATAGGAGTCGGACTGAGACTATGGAGAATGGTCAGGAAAGGAAGACAAAGTGCAAGAATCCATGTTCGGCACATATGAAAGTTGGGCAAAAGAATAGGATTCACCCACAGTGTGGCCCAGAAGTGCATATATGTTGATGGACATGAGCAGGCCGATGTGGTAGAGTATGAGAAAGAGATATTTCTACCCTTGTAGGAGGTTCCTCCGAGTCATGCCGCATGAGCCTATTGCAATTTCCTCCCTCCCCTCTATACTACACCTCTTGATTAAACTGCCAGGCCAACACCCCTACTTTTGTGAATACCATGATCGTTATTTAGTCTGGTGCTGTGCAGTATACTTGTTGAATGAACACGACTGTATCATACTCGGATAGTAGGTTGAAGCCTCGTTAATCATAGCCCCAAGCGCTCGAGTGCCAACACAATAGAAAACAAAGCCCATCGGGCCCCCGCTAATATGCCCACAAACAACCAGCAGACAGAGTACAGTACAGGAAAAAAAAAAGCCCCGCTATAATACAACATAAGTCCAATAACATAACCCAAACAAAGTATCAGAAATAAAAAATCGAAAAAAATCGAGAAAAAAATTCCCTAACCCCGCCTCTGCAAACATAAACAATCCCTTTCTCCACTTCGTTCTTTCTTTCTTTCTCATTCTCCTAACAACCCCCATCCCCCCTCGCACACCTAATCTTCCTCGTGCAAAATAGCGTAAGACTAATGCTCGTGTCGTTCTCTCCAATGATGGGCGAAGGCTCAGCAAGGCGTTCCCAGGGCTTGACGGGGAAGTCGACCAATTTCCCGCGCTGGGTGGCCTTCAGGATGGAGCCTGAGGCTTCTCCCCCGCCGATCAGGTACGTCATTCGCGTAGTTGGGCGTTTGGCTTTCGCAAAGCGGCGGATTTGGAGACGGGTGTCTTCCGTCAGGTCTATCAAGGAAATGTTAGGAGCGATTGTGAAGAGAGAGATGGGGGATGAAGTACCGTCGATAAAGCTACTGGTTACATCAAAAACGAAATTGAATAGGTCTTCGTCTTGTTGAATGAATTCGTGCTAAGGAATATTGCTATCAGCAAAGCCTCTGGTAACAATGATAGCGATTGGGGTAAATACCTGAAGCAAAGTGCACAGTCCAACGACCAATCGGCCTTGATCTGAAGCTCCAGATTTCGAGCTAGTAAACGCGGTACGATGTAACACTACCATACGGAGGAATAACAGGAGCCTATCGAAATACCCAATTAAACATCCCATCACCCATACTCAAAAGAGGGAATATACCAGCACCTAGATTCCGCAAGCGAGTCGTTCCAAAACACCTCGGGCACAGCGGCATGTTCAGCCTTTTCCAATTCGTCTTCCTGCAGGGTGATGGATTGGATAATCATATTTAGTTTGTCCACCAGAAGAGTAGCGATTGATGCAATGCCTTGCTTGGGAATGCTGTACGCGGTGGCTTCGATCACGGAAAGTAAAGCTCGGGCAAGGGTCTCCCCGCTCTCACGACCCTCCGTGAGTGATGGTTCCAGCGGACCTAGACATAGCCGAACAGGTGGGAAAGTGGGAGAGTTTAGCACTAACTCCTCAGCATACCCGCGAATCTGCACAAACGATTTAGCATCGAAAAACGAAATTGTTTAACATGTGCGTGTGGAATACCTGATAAGCACATTCCTGATTCAGCACTGAGACCAGGTCAGTCCATATGGTAACTCGGTCCTTGAACGTGGAGGCAATTCCCTGGAAGAAAGGCTTCATAAGTGGGTTTTCGCTACCCCCAGTATGATCACTGCTTGGCCTGAAGGACGAAGTATTCTTGTTCTCCGCATCAAATATAATCCGCATCTTCAATTGGCATAACCCGATGGAGAAATCATTGGCATACTGAATAAGATGAGCTACCTGAACCTCGGGGTCTAGGTCTGTATTATCTAGGCCGATATAAGCTACCGCTGCCACCGGTTCGAAGGATGAAAAGAGCGGGCACAAACCACCATTCTCCTGATCGTCCAATAAATGGTCTATCAGCACGCGAAGCCATTGCAGCAGTGACGCTTCTCCTGTTTTAGATAGGGGCTCCACGATATCAGATATAAGGGTGTCGGGTTGGGCTGTTGCGAGGCCACGGAGAAACTCCAGAACTGGTGGCGATAGGATTAACTCCCGTACGCGGTTCTTGGTTTCCGGGTTGGGTGCTACCGCACAGATCTGAATCGACTGTCGTATCAGCTGGACAAACTTGTCCACAAACTTCAACGCAAAGAGCTTCCGTTTCCGTTTCAAGCTGTACAGTTCCAATGATGAAAGGCTCAACCCGTTCGTGCCATCATTGACAAGGATGTCCAGTGTCTGGGCAGCAATCTCTCCAGTAGCCGGGTTCGAAATCTGCCCCCCATCAGACAATAAACTTCTATTTCTCAGAGCACTAGGTTTTACCTTAGCTTGGAGCCTCAGGACCGACAATGTTGCCTGAACAATCACATCGAGCTGCAAGCAAGACCCAGCCACAAGAACAGATAGAGTTTGCAGCAACGGCGGCCTGCTGGAGGACTGCAACAACCTCGTCACCCATCCACACATCAACTCGTCAAAAACCAGGGGATCAAATTGTCTTAGCTTAATCAGGTATGCTGCGGAAGCAGACAGCGCTCCCACACTCTCTCTGTCATCAAACGAGGTCTCCATCCTTGAAACTATAGTCTCGAAAAGCCTTGATAGGTTGTGCTTGTCGATTGTAGCCCCATTCCGCAAAAGTCGGTCAATCTCCTCGTTGCTATCAGCTGTTCCATGTTCAAACATGTCGCCCATATTCTCTGATACCGGGGAATATGCTACTGATGCCCGAGGAAAGCGTTTGTCGTAGTTTGCTAGCTCGGTCTCCAGTTCTCGACGGATATCTTCTTGCGCTTCCGGAAACGACGCCAAATCGACCAATGACACTAGCACGTACTTTTCCAATGTTCGACGCATCCGCAGTTTTTTGTACTGGTTGATCCGTGCATGTCAGCAATATCATCGCATCAAGGACCCTTTCTCAAATTTCGGTATTAATACACTCACCCTATTGTAAAGCAGCCGTAAATTATCTCTCACAGCGCCCAGGGAGCTAAACACTTCGATATTGTAGCTCACAGTATCAGCGGCAGATGATAGGGTGGCTGAGCTGTCGGAGCTAGTGACCATTCTTACAACCTAAAGACACCATTAAGCACACATTGTGAAGGGGAAAGGAGAGACACAAACCTCAGCCAAAATGAGGAAGTCCTTAAAAATCTCGAGTAACTGCCGAATCATGACAAACTCTTCAGTCCTGACAGCTGTAATACCAACTTCAACCGAAAGATCTCTCCAGTTATCCCGACCAACACTAACCAATCCCACCATCAGCCCACTCCCAAACACTCAAGGACTCGATAAAAACCTACGGTGCACCCTTAACAACATGCTTCCGGACATTCTCCCTTATCCAAAGCCCTAGCTCGTACATGACCGCCCGATTCAGCCTACCAAAGTATGCCAACTCTTCGGGGGTGAATTTCTCCACGGGCCCACCAGCACGAGGATCGCCGTAGAAAACTCCGGGCATTTTCGAGGAAAGGATCCGCTTGGACACCTCCAACGACCTCGCTTCAACCTCGACAGAAAACCCATGATCCGAGAGCAGAATGCTACGCAAATTCCGGATATGGTTTGGTGCAGACGTTACCGAGACCTCAGCAAGCAATCGGACGTGACAAGGACTCTCCTGTGCGACACGTCAATCAAAGGACACAATTTCGAGAAAAGAAAAAAATATGAACCAACACATACCTGAGTGATCGTATACTCTGACAGGATACCTCGCGAGATAAGCCATTTCATGTATAAGGCGACAAAGAAGGTTTTGGAACGAACAAGCTCCGAGACAAGAAGATACACATCATGCTTGTTTCCCTTGACGTTACTTCCAAACCCTTCCAAGAAGCTTTTCATATGATCCTGAACACTTATGCCACTTCGCCTGGCGCATCCCAAGAGCCCCGCAACGATATATATCCTATGTTTGCCAACTCGAAGGGAGGTAGTGGCCCACTGACACAGACAGCGGACAAGCTGGTCCTCTGCAACCTCTAATGAACAGCATTTCTCCCATATCTTGTCGATGTTGTAGGGCATTGCTATTGAGTCCAACATGTTTATTAGTTTCCTCTGGCCAGATGAGACAGAGCCGTTTTGCCTCGCCTGCATTGGTGATAGTAGGTTCTTGTTCCTCTGAGATATGTTTTGCAGACACGATCTCACAACTGAACACCTCCTGTCAACGCAGGCCTCCAATATAGACTGGTATAATTCCCAGCTATTCGAGACTATCAGTGACTCCCTATGCGAAAACAGAATATCCTATTCAAGAAGACAAGTATAAAATATTAGAGACGCCAAGCACGATCCATCGAACGGCACCTACCGTCAATAAAATCGACAATTTTTGCATAAGTGGAGCATATGTTTCTTTATCCTCTGCTATCAATATCTATAAAAAGCATTCAGTGCCAAATTCCAGCTCACCCCGAAACCTAAAGGGAACCTACAGCTTCGGCTTTCCCCAACAGGGCTTCTGCGAGTCGCCGCCCCAACCTCCTGGTCTTTAGTAGTTCATCCCAATATATGCTTAACATCAAGTAGGCTATTGGCAGCATATCCAAGGAACATGTTTCCAGGTACGAGAGATACCATTCCAGAAACAGAGTCCTATCAAGCAGGTTCTCCGCAAATAAGTGCGCAGAAAGCCGAACCCTAGAAGTGAAATACATGAGTTGGAGAAAGTGCACTTCCAAGAGTTATGCGGAAAAAAAGACTTACGCATAAACCATCTTTTGTTTCCAGGAAGAGGATCCACATTCCGAAATTGTTCGCTCCAGGAATCGCATCACCTGGGTCGTCCACTCCTTGAGCCATTTGGTCTCACTCCCGACGGCAAACGAGCCAACCCCCTTACGCTTAAGACCCCTCAATTCGTTAGCGCCTACACAGCGAGCAAACCATACTGCGCGTGCTGTCGGTATAGATTTCGCGGCACATTGATCCAGGAGTATCGGTCCCTTCAACCCATGAGGAATTGTCCTGGAAAGCCTACGTAGCGGAACCAATGGACTCGCCAGGTCTCGCAGCCATGCTTCACGCCTCATATCAGGCAGAGTGACGCGAGGAGGCGGCTTGAACGTAGGGGGAGTGGTAAGCCTATTATACTTTTGTCGTTTATCTAGAACCGTCAGGAGCAGCGAGGAGAGTGAAGGAAGCGCCGATTTGCCCTTAAGTGACGGCACCAGAGAGGACCGCGCCGACGCTTGCTCGTTCTGCAAAGACGTAAGTACTATATAGCGGCGGGAACTCGAACTGATCAAACCGACATTTCCCTTCCCAACGTACAGCTTGTCGTACTGCCCGTTCCTAGCCTGAGCATCTGTGACATGATCTTCCGGGTGGTTTCCTTTCCATGGAAAAAAATCCGAGCATCCTAGAATCCGCCATCAGCACCCTCAACCCCCCTCCTCATATAGCACGAAATCCTACTCACTCGAACTCGGAAACATCAGTGCTCCAGGCGGTGCCTCTAGGAGGTAAGGTTTGGGCTTGTTGTCTCGCCGGGGGTTGGGTTTTGAAAAATCGGATTTCGAAGGTTGGGGCTGAATCTGCTTTTGTCTACCGCTACTATTCCCCCGACTCGGTGCGGGAGGAGTTAAAGAGCTCTTGGCCCCTTGGTAGACCTTGGAGGGCTGGATAAACTGCGGTGAAGCGGGAGGGCATGCCTGAGGGGCGAATTTAAGCCTTTTTCCCGTTCGCGAATTCTGTATCGAAGACCTAGAACACAGCGCGCCATCGTAAGGCTTTACAGGTTCCACAACGACAGGTGTTTCAATAGTAGTGGGCGTAACTGGGGGTATATTAAAAACCCCATCCATCTTTGGGGTATTGATGAGGCCGCGCTGGAAGTGTGAGGGGTTGGAATCGGTCAGGTCGATGATTAGAGGATTCTCGGTAACAGTTCGGGGGTGTGATGGCTGAAGAAATGGATCCGGAGGGGGTTGTCGTGCAGGAGGAGGTCGAGCAACATTCGGAATGTCCAGTCGGGATGACCGAGCGAGACTGTTCTGCGCATCTTGGCCGGGCTGATTGCCCCAAGGTTGAGGCCTCGCTTGTGGGTGCTGAGAGGATCTGGGCCACGGTTGTGGATTCGACATTTGGAGCAAAATTGGCTAAAGAGGTTGAACGACCGTTGAAGGGATAGCGGGAACGGGGGGGGAGGGGGTTGAACTGGGGGGTATAACGGCTGCTCCTAACCTAGAACACACATAATATCCGTGGTCTGTGAGGAAGCGCAAAGGGAGAGAGTGCGCGCAATGGAGCACAGAAAGGAGGGGTGATAATTATCGGAAGATCAGCCCGAAGCACGATATAGACTTTGACAGGTTATGTACCGAGGGTGGTGATATCCTGGGTGGGAAAGAGATGGGGGGTGGGCGAGAGGAGAGAGAAGGGGGTTCAGTGGAGGGAAAGTGTAAATAGGAACGAACGACAATAAAATATCGCGTGTGTCGGAGGCCCCCACGAAACGCACCAGGCCTAAAGCGTTGAACACTTGGTCCGTGCGCATTTGCTTACAGCGACCGATCCAGCTCTTTTGCAGTAGGAAAATCTACGACTATAATTATTACTATAAATAAGGTACCGCCTCAACCACCCGCAAGAGTAACGGAAGCCTTCCTACAAGTTCTCGCCATGGCCAGACTAATAAATCTACGCTACGATAGCTGGGAATGCCAAACCTAGTGAAAGAAAGGATCTCTATGTACTGTGGTGATTCTGCACTTTGGAGGTTGCCCACAAGTGTCCTTGCACTGTGCTTATTTGTACCTGTACAGTACTAGTACATACTTATGGCGCAGTACTGTACAGCACTTAATCCAAGAATTCTATCGTAGTCATTCCTTGGTGGGAGCCAGTTCAGCCAACCATGGAACCGGCATTCAACGAGACTTTTGTAAAGTAACTGGCGAACTTTGACGAGCAGGACCAGGTACAGTACTAGTGTGTGATACCGGTATCATGCTAATATTCGCCTCAGGGCGTCTAGCAACTCAGATACTGTGCTACGCTTGAGTAGTCACTGTATCTGTATCACTGCTAAAGTGGTCAGCACCCAATGTGAACAAGACCAATTCCCTAGCTTGAGCCAACGGAAACTACTGCCAACTGTAGGTCACTTATACCCAAAGAGAAAGAAAAATAATATTGATATCGCCGCCAGCCCGAGCAGCCCAGTTAAGACCCTCGGTCCCTAAACCAATTGTTGGCCGGGTATATCACAAGCGGAAAACCACAGCCAACTACTTACTTCCCACTGCCAAAACTCTATATAAAATCCAGCAATTCGAAGGAAAGTGGCAGCAATAACACATATATTCTACCGGTCAACTAACACCCCCTCCAACCCATCAAACACAGCTTTATACCACCTCCCCATACTCTCCCTATCAACCTTCCCCTCAGCCCTCGCAGAATCCCTCATCCGAACAGCCTCGGAAGCAAACTTTTCCAACCCCTCCTTATCCATCTCCATTGGCCCAATCTCGCTCTCTAGCGCTTCTAGGCGCGCTCTTTTCTTTGGCAGTGCCAGGTCCGCTTCCGCAAGTTCCTTCTGAAGCCTAGCTAGCTCGGCCTCATTTGCCGAGAGGAGGGTCAGTGTGTCCGACAGTGGGAGTTTGGGCAGCGAGGAGGAAGGAGAGGTGGTGGAGTTTTGTTCCTTCTCCAGATTCGCTATCTCGACTTCCATTTCCGCAATTTGTGATGGGAGGGTGGTGGCTTTGGAAATGTGGTCCAGTACCGTCTTATGATCTGCCATCCTTATCAACCAACCGCAAAAAAAAAAAAGAAAAAGAAGGGGAGGAAAAATGAGATGACAAACCATCAGCAAGCCTCCGGCTCAACCCCTCCAACTCCGCCAATATGCCCTCCACCTCACGCTTACTCCTTCGCAACTCTTCCTTCGCTATTACGAGACTTGCCTCCAACTCTTCATTCTCACCTGCCTCAACCACCAATGGCGCATCTTCAGTGATGGCCCGAAGGAATTTCTCCTTGGTGACCTGCTCTAGGTAGCTGAAGCGCAGTTTCGAGAAGAGCTCTTTGTAGTGGCTCAGGTCCGCTTGCAGGGCGGCGGGTGTGGGCGTCGCGGCGGAGAGCGAGTCCGAGACGTCAGAGGAGCGTGTCGCGTCTGGTGGGAATGCAGCGGTTATGGATTCGCTCAGGTGCAGGATGCGCAGGTCGTGGGTGTGGATTGAGAGGAGGGTTGTGAGGAGGGGGTTAGCGGGGGTGGTCATTTTGGCTGTTGCAAGGTGGGAAGGGAGGATGGATGGATGGAAGTACGGTATGCTTCCGGCGGGAAACTCCGTTGCTAGTGATGGATGTTGGTCAATCATGACAGCGGTGCATTGTAAGTTACTCTACAGTACCGCAGGAGCTGGAATACCGGTGATTGAACCCCGAAGAGAAAAAATCCGCGCCCTTCAGACCTTATGATACTGTGTCAGGAGAAGTTCAATCATTCCAGTTCTTACGATACGTACCGGTACGATACAGTACCACCCGCGCCACCCCACCAGACCAAGAAGCGAACAGGTCACGGTACGTACCATGTCGAAGGAGCAGCGAATCAAAACAAAACAAAACAAACCCCAAAACGTAGCCCTCCTTCCCCTACAAAATACAAACCACAGCATGAACAAGATACCACCCCAGCCAAATTCAAGTGTACAGTATTCTGCAAGTACCCTCATTTGACCCCGACCACCACCACACCAACCCGAATACGGCCAGATAACCCCATCCAACCACCACATCACCAGATATCCAACGCAAAAGAGTCTTCACACAAGGCGCGTTCATCCTCCCAAGAGAAAAGTGGAAGGAGGATCACACTCCACAGACACGGCACCGCTGCTTTCGTCCTCTAGCCCAGCGAGTGACGTTGCATGACCTCTCCCGGCGCAGTGCTTCAGCCAGGGAGGAGGTGCAGAAGAACTGTATGAGCGGAGAGTGCAATGCCAAAGCCACGAAGGTGCAGTAAACGTACGGTACCGCTCTGCGCTAGCTGTACTAGAGGACTCGCCGCGCCACTATTTCGGTCCCGGTGCGAAGCGCGGTGCGCACCGCAAGTAATGGAGGTGGTACCATACAGCAGGAGACCTTTTCTTCCTATTCTAGGTAAATGATAACGGAAAACCGTGGTGGATGGTGTAGACGACCTCTCGTCCTCCCTCAAATCGGACGCTCGCGGGCGCTTGTTGAGCATGGTGCCCCGCAGCACCAAGTTTGATCATTCCGGTCGGCTTTTAAAGCCTAGGTAGCGGCTCATCAAAAGATATATATTCTCCCGTAGCATTTCATTACCCATCTGTAGAGATTGCTCTCATCTGCCATTCCAGAGCGGATTTTTCTTCTCGTTTATAGGAGCGATAGCCAAGGATAAAATACTTGATGTCTGACGCTGGGGAACTGTGTGGTGAGGAGTGTGTTTCGCGGTCTGCCCTTTTTACACCAAAAGTATCAGCCTTCACCACCCTCCCCCACAGCCCAATGCCTATGAGAATTTGACAGAATTAGCAGCACATCAGTAAGCCTGTGGACAAGATGGAGGGAGTCACAGAATCTTTAATTATAGGAATAAAGTGGAGGGAAGGCTGTTTAAGTCTGAGGTATTGCTTGCCATGTACCTTTTTGTATGGCGCCCCATACAAAATTTTAGGTCACTTTTCGAGTGGTCAATACAATTTTAAACTATGGACACCATTTTGATCCCCTGCAGTTTTGCTTTTCTAGGGTTAAATGCACAGTAATAGTCTAGCTGATGAAAATATTTAAAAGTGTTTTCACAAAGGTAGTGTGGGTAATTGTCTATTTGAAAATGTCTATTTTTGGTGTAAAATCGGGGTTCAGCGAAACGATTAGTCCCCGTACTTTTTTGATACAAGTGCGGTACCTCACCCTCGCAATGTATTTTCTGTGGGGAGGGCAGTATGTTACCAGAATTTTGTCCGAGATCAAGAACACAGCCAACTCCTGCACTGCACGATAAAAGTACCACTTTCCTATGCCTGTACCTTGTAATATATTGTAATGTAATAACGCACGTATCCTCAAGTCGTAGTAGTCTATGATATGCATACAGTCCATGTGAATGAGTGCGGGATGAGTGAGGGAGGCATAACCATAAACCTATGGTGCATCAAGAGAGAAAGCGAGAGAGGGAAGAGGAAATGACGAGAAAAAAAAAATGAAAATGAAATGAAAAAGAGCACAGCTAAGAATTAACTATCATCCATCCATCATCCAACCAATCCCTAACCCGGTACAAGAATCAATCAAGAAAACGCCGAAAATGCAGCCCCACACAAACTCAAGCAAGCTGGCCAAGAACCCCCCGCTCCTCTACCCACCCCGCACCAACAAATACCTCACCGTCCTCTTCTATAACCTTCCCACGATCCCACTCCCTAACGCCCCCCCTCACCCCCCACCTAATCCCCTCAATATCCTGCTCGTCCCCTGCCCTACTCTTCTCCCAAGTGCGTATAAACTCCTCCTTGAACCCCGCAACCCTCAACCGCTCTGCGCCTAGGCTTTTCCATCTCTGCCGATCACGGTAGGCTTCAAGTGCTGTATCCCAGTCGTCCTCGTCGGAGGGGAGGTCGGAGGGGGGGTGGAATAGAGAGTCTTGGGTTGGATCGTAGGAGGAGTCGAAGTGCGCATCCATGGGGTTTTGTCCATTGGTGCTAGTGGTGCCACCGCGGCCGCGGGCGGGGGGTTGCGGGCCTATTAGCTCTTCTTGATTTTCGTCGGCGAGGGGGGCGGGGGAGAGGCGTTTGGTTTTGGAGGCACTGCTACGGTGATGGTGATGGCGCCGGCGGTGGTGAGAATGATGGCGGCGATGCCGACGCAGAGACTGAGACTGGGACCGAGAACGAGAACGGGACCGAGACCGGGACCGAGATCGAGATCGAGATTGACGATGATGACGATGTCTATGTCTCCGAGTCCTTGCGCTCGAGTGTCTATCCTCCCTATCCTCCCTATCCTCCTCCTCCCTCGCCCTCCTCCTCCTTCTCCTCCTGCTCCTGCTCCTGCTCCTGCTCCTGCTCCCGTCCCTGCTCCTATACCTCTCCCTTCTTCTCTCCCTCCCCTTCTCCCTCCCCCTCTCTTTCGCCCTTTCCCTCTCTTTCGCCCTTTCCCTCTCCCTCTTTCGAGACCTGGATCGCCGTCTCTGCTCCCTCGCTAGCAACGCAGCATTATGAGAATCCACCTCCCGCACAATATTCCGCAGAAATCTCGTATTCGGCCTTGGGGCACCCACTCTGCCTACCCTACTGAAGCGCGAACTCTGCTCAGCGGCTTCTCTCTCTAGCAGTTGCGCGATGTAATTGTCTGTGAAGTCGGTGGAAGGATTCATGGTAGTGGCGGTGTTGTTGTTGCCCTTGTTGTTGTTGTTGTTGTTGCTGTGGAAGAATGAATGGAGGAAGGAGAGAACGAGAGTGAAGGTTGCGGGCTGTTGTCTACCTTATTCGCGACGGGGAAGAAAAGACGAACAAGGGTCCAGCTGGTTCGGCTTGGCGGGCAAGGTATCATATTTGGCTTGGCTTGGCGATTGTATTGTCCAGTAGGGTAACAGGCTTTATGTCAGGTCACTCACTGACCCAATCATCAAACCCCTCACCTCACCCAACCTCCCGGTGGGCACTGTATGTTGTGGAAAGAAGAAAGGAAGGAAAGAGGTGTCACAGCCTTGCTTCTGCTGCCGCTGCTATTTTGTTGACCATGTTCGCTGTCCGCAGGACTTGTCTACCTACCATGCTGGGGAACTTTCGCTGCTGATCACGCTCTATCCGACACCCTAACTCGGGTACCCACCTTCCTATCTTCCCACCGGTACCCATCTATCTATCCATCGCTCGGGCCCCGAGTTGGCCGCTTCGGCCATACTCGAGTACAATTGTACCGTACTTGCTGAGGGGTAGGAGGAGGGGGGGCTTATTGGTTATACATTTATCGATCGATTTATTCACACCTGCAGCATCCCAGGTATGTTATAGTATCGTTATTAAAAAAATTATGGTTATTTCAGCAACTGCGCACGAATGCAACCTGACATAACTCGTACGAGTAGATATGATATTATTTCCCCCTCTATTCCGCTCCACTCCAGCTCGAACATTCTACATACATATGCACACAATCAAGATGTTGAACCAGGATAATATGCTAGGTAGATAGGCAAGCAGGCAATTCACCAGCCTATCATACAAGTCGTTGTAATGTTCATCCTAGCGAGGGAGAGAAAAAAAAGGGAAAGAAGAAAGAAATTGTAGAGGATTAAGTAAGCATGCCAACGCTATACGAACAACGGATTATTCCGATCAAAAAAAACAAAAAAAAAAACACTCTAACTTGACGATATATTTCGTTTTCAGGAATGAAGCGGTACTAGCGCTATACTCAAACACCTTTGTCGTTGAAGCGGTTGCCCAGGTACGGGTGTTCGTCACCGGCGCTATACCGGCGACCCCAGTTCCTAGGTTGTCGACGAATGAATGCGCCGACGGAGCCTAGGTACCCTTCGTGCCTGAGGAAGTAGGCCTTCTTTTCGCCCTTGGACCAGAATTTTATGGCGTAGGAGAGGGTGTTCATGGTTTGTTTATGGCCTAGCGGGGGGGTTAGTAGAAAACCTAGAATACCGGATCGCCTGCAGTCGTACCTCGAATAAAGGAACCCCCAAAGTAGATGTGTTCAAGGCCATGGTTCTGGGCTTGAAGATATGCAATTTGTCCAATGTTGTTACTGGGCATCGTCAGCCATGTCTTGAATCGGATGGTTATCGCCCTGTAACTCACCTGACTGCGTACAGTAAACTCCGACTGATGTCCTCGGGTTCGAACCCTCTGTTCCCTCCGTTGGCGGCGGAAGACTCCGGAGAGTATTCAGCACCGGATTCTACCTGCTTCTTGAAAACCTTACCAAAACTACTGGCAATAGTGGAGGATTTCAAGCCTATCCGGCCGTATCCGCTACCATATATGTCACCTACGAGCATGTCAACCTTGGCATTGTCGCCCTTTTCAGCCATCCCCAACATTTCTGCGCAAGCATAGTTAGCCAATGTTGTACTGGTGAGCTCAACGCTGGGTAGGTGATACCATCAAACGATCTTGCCGATGTCAAAAGCGACAAAAGTCCCCACAGGGTTCCCCCACCAAGCTAACAAAAGTGAGCCGTTGTGCGACCCAAAAGGAGTGATGTTCGCGAGGTGCGGGGACGGGATACGCACTGATGATCCGCCAATCCTCTGAAATTGTTGAGGGCCCGAAACTTTGATCATGCTAACGCCGGAACCAATGTTCACCAGCTAAGTCGACGAACGTTAGAAGCCATAAGGTAGCACGAGAAGCTCTGAAAACACAAACCAAGTAGGGATAGATATCTACTCGTCGCTCAGCAAATTGCGCGGGCTCTTCTTCGCTATACGTGAAAACCTCATCGGGAATCTCGGTGATGAAGAAATCAAGACCTGCAGACGAATTAGACTCAGCGTTAAAACCGGAAGGAGGCATCGCGCGCGCCCACCAACTATCAAACATTCCATCTCATCTTCTCTATAGACCTCAACACCTAATGCCTCCTTAATTTTGTCGTAGTATTTGTATGCACCCCCTCCAGTGGCCATGATGTGCAAACGGTCCCTCTTGTTCACCGGAGAATGGTCCTGCCCTGAGC
Organism: Tuber umbilicatum; assembly: GCA_003313605.1. NCBI lineage: Eukaryota > Fungi > Ascomycota > Pezizomycetes > Pezizales > Tuberaceae > Tuber > Tuber umbilicatum. The sequence goes on along the minus strand of QLOI01000337.1, from coordinate 27,676 downwards.
GCTTCCCATTGACAAGACTATCCATAAAGCCAATCAGGTCGTCGATATGCTCCGTCTCGAAATTCTTGAAGCTTAGCTTTCCGCCCTGACCACTGGGATCTTGAGTGAAATAGACGCACTTTGCTAATGAACCGCCGATCTATGAAAGATAGATGTAAGCGACTAACAGGGGCCTTGCGGGGTGGCAGGTCTTACATCAACGGCAATGTGCGACACTCCGGTCTTGTGATGGGGTAGACGGATGTCTTTGGTCTCGCCCGGTCCAGTATAACGCGGAGGAGAGCCGCCTCGGGGAGGAGTGGATGAGTCATCGTCCACTATAAAGGCACCTTGCACATTAATCTACCTCTCCATTAGCAGTGAGCAGTGGAGCGGTCCCGGATCAGAACTCCACCCACACGAACTGAGCCAGGGCGATCCAATTGCTCGAATGCTGTATTCTTTCTCGGACGATTTGCGATTTCCTTTGGCGCAGCCTCAGGCTGAGGCTCGTCTGGTGACATGGTGTCCATTGTGGTTGTATGTATGATGTTTTCCGAGGGATTTCACCGCCTTTAAAATGACAGCGGAGGATGGGCCAAGCTCCAGGACCCTGGAACACTGGGAAGGAGCTAAACGGTTGGGACAGTTGTTGGGAGGTGGAAGGGTTCGGTGGGTTGGAAGGGTGTTTGTTCGCGCAACAATCCGAGCAGTTGGAGGCGTAGTTCTGAAAGTGCGAAATGACACAGGCGAAGGAGGGCTCAGCAGCGGACGAGGACAGAAACGGATAGAAGAAGGCGCGATGGAAGAAACGATGGTGGAGAAGTTGTAGTCATTTGTCAACTACTGATATCTTACTTTTACCGGACTTTTGGAAGGAATTAGATGCGTAGGGATGAGGTTAGGGTTTTTCCTTCTTTTCGGGAGCAGAGTTGGGACGGACAGAAGCAAGTTTTCTTTTCCTTTTTCGCCGCAGGCTGCACAATTACGTCCCAAATTGGATTGGGTGAGTAAAGTGGCACATGTGTTCCCATCGGACTTTTGAGAGTTTCTTGTACCCTAACCCTAATGATTCCACGGCAAAAGAAAATCCGGAATACGGTAGGGGAAATGATCCGAATCATTTCTCAGGCGCCACCCCTCACCATAACGTAAAGACATCCTGGGCCAACAGTGTCACAGCACCCTTGCTAGTGCATTGTGTATTACGCATACCGGACCCTCAATAACCCACACTTCAACCACCCTTCTTTATAGCTCGGTAAACCTCTTTGTAGCGGAGGGGAAACCCTTACCAATCCCCCCACCGAACCATACCGGTACCCGAGTTGACCGATATCGGAGCTGAGGATTCTCTTGGTGGTAAAGGCGACACGACACGAGAAACAAGAGGGATGATAAATCTAGAAAATACTCGCATGAAAGCATAAAGCGACCGGCCACCACGACCCCATAAGGCTCGGCCGACTAGAGAGAGAAGCCAACATTGGAGAGCATTAGAGGTGATGTTTTGTTTCGTCTCGGAAGTTAGGTGCACCACGCTGACCGGGATATGCAAACAGCAACATCGGCCCGGCAGAGTTTAGGCCCCGATATCATGGTACCAAGTAACCCTCCCAGTTGGCTCGGAAATTGTGAACTTTGGGGGCTCTCATAGACAGCCCTTGTCAAATCAGCAGACCTCCATCCCCCAGACATGTCAATTTGGAAATGATCGTAAGCCGGGTTCTCAACACCTCGAGCCGTCTTCGCGGAAGTTGGCAAAGGCCAACTTCCCACTCCACTTCTATCCACTGGCACTGCTACGGGAGGCTTTACGTTCCCAAGGACTGCAGGTACCCTTTCTCCTCCGAGCAGAGCCGAGAGCTCTTGGAAGATGAGTCTAAAAACACCCCCCGAAAAGGAAAAGGTAAAAGAAATCCAATCTTGCCCACCAATGTTGAACACTGCGCACTGTGCCTCAAGCCTGTGAGCCACGCCCGCACCCGGCCCATTCCAACTCAAACAGAACTCCTACCCCAGAATGGAAGAGAAGAGAAGGGAAGGAAAAAACCTAAACTGATTCCTCCTTCCACCGCGCCCCGCATCCAAGAGCACGGTGCGGTAGAGTACAGTGCCGGTACATGCCAACGTTTTTGCAGCAATCGAGAAGGCGATATGCCGGAACTTAAGTTTAGGCAGAGCTGTGTAGCGCTCTCGTCCCCCTGGCTGAACCCCTGATCCTAGCTACCAGCTCCCCAAGTTACCCTTGTGAATCGGCTATCGGCCACCGTGCCATACATACTCGAGTACAGTGGAGGACTTCCCAATACCGTATGATAGGAATCAACGATAGGCCTGCGAATATTGAACCCATCGTGGTTCTAAGCTGCAGAACCGCTCGGTTGGCCGCCTTCTGCCAGTTAATAAAACAGGCTAGGGGTTATGCACCTCCCCACCACAACCTTTGGCACCATAAACATAAATTCTAAATTTTCAATCACGAAATCTGAACTACCCTCGGCTCAGCTCTGTGGAGCTCAGAAATCTGGAAACTTGTATACAGTACCACGGTTGTCAGCCAGCACCAAGGCCGCAATTGTCAACACATCAACCTTATTCCTCGATACACGGAACGGAGAACTGTCAGGCTACCGTATGATCACCCGATCTTGTGAAAAGCCATTTCCTATCTATCACACTTGTATTTATCAGCCTCCACATTATATGTGTAAATTCCATTCTGCCGGAATGGTTTGTCATCCATCATCCAGGTTTCCCTCCAAACTCCAGATTTTTCCAAACGACACTCCTATGGGAAGTGCTCCAGTGCTGGCTCCTCGTGCCATGCTACGTTTGTGCTTGATATGGTAACCCCGGTAAATTACGGTTCTGACAAATCCACTATGGGGGGATTATTCCCAACGCAGGGTAACTTTAGACAATTCCACCGAATTGTACAGTACCGTGTTCGACTGGACAGTGCGAGACAAGACCAAATCGGCACCCAGGTTTGGATAACGCCTGCGGCGAAGGATACCGACGGTGCCGTACCGTAGCTTGTTCATGTGAGGAAAGAAGGGTTAGGCTCACGCTAAGCTTTTGACAACGACAATTGATCCAAAGGAACCCAGTACATTATCGGTATGGTGGTAGGTTTGCCCTGCAGTGCCGTCATCAAGGTGATTGGAAAAGGGAAACAAAAAAAAAGATGTTCAGATTCCGGCTTTCGGTGGTGAGGTCGATTTGGAAGTTCACTCGGCCAGTCCACGGTTTTTTTTCTTTCCTTTTTTCCGCCAGTATCAAGTTGGTCGGGGAGGCACTATACTCTGCTCGAGCACTGGTACTACGGTGCTGTGCTTGCAGTACTGTGCAAGTATTGTACTGTGGTTTACTCCATGTTAAAGCTACTGATAATCGGGACTCTTCGTTTAGGCCAGGGTGATGCTATGATATACATGTTCCACTTTACTCGTAGTGGGAGAGAGAGGACTTGGGGCGTTTGAAGATCTCTTATGGTATAATTCGCCATCTCAAACGGGACTCGAATCCCTATATTAGGAGCAGGGAGACAAAAGCTCCCGACAATGATCGGTGCTTTCCTGAAACGGTACAGCCCTTGCCAGCTCTCCAAACGCGGTGGACCCCATAAACCGGTATCAGCAATTTTGTTAACCTATCAAACTGAGCCGCTCGCTTTTCCCCGTTTTCCCCCGATGTGTTGTGCTGCTACCGATGCTGAAAGAGGGAAGAAAGCGAAAAACAAAGGCGCAATTCGGCGATTAGAGTATCATGTGGAGAGGGTCCGTTGCGCAGGAAGTTGTTCGGCTGTTCACATCATACGAGTAAGCGGAGCACTGCAGCGTTGGACCTTAAGCCGCTAGACTCGTTCAAGACATCGCGGAACGACGAACAGCGGGTATGGGACATGCGCAATACCGGTACTCCATGGTATCTGTGGGAGAAACAGTGCTGGTGCTGGCACCGTAGCCCTATTGTCGCCCCCTCAATGATTGTCGCAGCTTTGGAAAACTGAGGATGCTGTCCCTTCCCTACAGGTGGTGTTTTTTCTAAAAAAAATCCGACCTTTACTGTGGAAAAAGGCCAGGAAGGTCATGGTCACGCACTCAAGATTACAATATACTATACTCGAGTATAGAAAACAGCAATACTTAAATACGGCTAAAGAGAGCTCTCCTGATACAATATCGAGGCCACTGTCATAACACCTTATACCGGTATTACGGCTAGTGACACAGTACCGGTATGTGTCATTCAAATTTTGAGCCTACTGTACGTACCAGCATCTACTCGAGCACGGGTTGTGTTCTCACAGGTTTAGGGGCACGGGTATGGGTACAGCACGGAAGGTCGGATCCAAGTGCCCCGCCAAGCTCCCGCCCTCCCGCCCCGCTCGGCCACATGCGAGACGAGATGGCATCAACATCACGTGATTCACGATAAAACGCTAGTTTCACATGGTCTTCATGCCATTGGCACGTACTGTACTCGTATTGTAGGATGAGTGATGGAATAGTTCATCCAATGCCGCTGTTGGCCCGGGTATCTTATTCTGACGGGCTGCGAGAGAAAGTGTATCTTTTATGAGTGCATTGCGGAGGCCCCGGATAATGCTTCTCGTTAGTTGATCTTTGCCCTGATGGGCCCCTGGGAGCGTGCGTTTCCGTCCCAGCCGAGTAGGTAGATGCTCCGTGAAAGAAGTAGGAATATCTTGAAAGATTGGTCAAGCTTGTCAGGAGCAGAGAAATTGGGAGTCGGCTCTTACGGTGAAAGTGATGTTTCCATGGGCAAGAAGGTTCCATTGAGAGGGACTGAAAAAGTAGTCTGCGCCGACAGCAACATAGGTGAGGTAGCTACCGTAGCCTCCAAGGGCGACACGTCAGCCTCATGTGCCGTATTACCCAAACACTGATTGGCCCTGGGTGCTCGAGAGTAAGGATACGAACACATGCCCAATATCCCCGAGCAGCAATGCAAAGAGAAACTTTCTAACAACAGATTCCTCCGTGGTGCTTCTGAGGATAGCGGTAGAGCACATTGAGAGCAGCAGGTAGCAATTCGCTAGTTGCAGGGTACTGGCCTTGACATTTGGAGAAATGGTGGCCATCTGTTCAGGAGCCAGAGGCATCTGTTCGGCAAGAAAGGTTTCCGGAGACATCATGATGTACAAGAAGCCTGAAAGCCTGATAGTTCTTCACATCAGCATTGCCTCAAACGCGTGTCAAAAGGGCATGGTTGTTCAGGGGTTTGGCTGTGCTCGAGTATCATACGTACGTGGAGATGGGTTCAATGATGACATAGATTAGGTGGAAGAAGGGTGGAAGCGTGTACATGTTGAGATAGGGTTTATATCCTAGATATGGTTATGGGGTTTCGCTAGCAGGCGAGGGCCGTGGAGTTCTTCAAGCAGGGAGTGGGGTAGGGCAGAGTGGGAGGGCTAATTCATGAAGCTGACTGTATCATGCCCGGTGCTGGCGCGGGTGCGGGAGATTCACATCCGAATATGTAACATGTGGGGCGTACCAGTCTATCATACCTAAACAGGCCCACGAAAAACAGACCTGACCTCGTAGAGAGATATAGACTATGAGATGATCTAGTCGAGTCCCCACTACAGATTTAGCGGTGGGAGTAGAAAAGCTGGGGCTCTTTGTACAAAAAGTTGTTTGGAGTTTGAGACGCTAGGAATAAATACATATGATACCGCTATCATACTCGAGGGTATCATAGTGGCTGGAGGCAGGCGGCTTGCCGTTCTTATGTGGAGTGGCTTAACGTTATGCGGCATTAATAGGAAACCTTGGGCGACCTGTGGGGGGGTCCATTCTACTCGAGTATATATGCTCGCGAGGCCAGTACCGTCCTCCATTTGCGAGCCAGTCGGTTATCAGACACTCGCATCACATAATACCTTGGGTCATGGGCCACAAGCGACGGCTACCTGCTAACCTTTTCCCTTCTCTCTCATCAGGCAACGGGGCACAACTATTATCTATCTGCATTGCTGTACTGTACTTGTGTTGGGAGTGGGTGCAGGGTGCAGCTCCTCATTCCCATTAACCTTGTCTCGCAACTAAAAAAGCTTTTTTTGGTTGCACCACAGCTCCCCCATCGCTTAGTCAGGCGCGGACAACCCTCTTCTTTCTTGGACCATTACGGACAAGCATCCACTGTCCCTCTTACACCCCCACAATCTCTAACACCACCATCACTGCACCATTTTCCTTGCTGTCCTCCACTCGTTTCCTCGCTCTGCACCCTACATTCCGCCAACACTCAATTCGTCGCTTCCACCACCTCCACTCCACTCTGGTCATCATGGATATGACCAGGCACCTTTTGGCTGCTCTTAATCTGCCTCCAATCCGCGATGTCCCTCCATTTCCTTTAGGATCTGACACCCAGCCCAGAGATCGCCCCCTCCCCCTCGAGCCGTCGACTTCTCAAGACGCTTATAGTTCCTCGCAGTATCAACAGGGACGTAGGGAACCTAATCAACAGCAATCACAGCCACAGGCGCAACAATCCCCGCAGCAGCAGCAGCAGCAGCAGCAGCAACAGCCACCGCATCTTCAACTCCATTCCCGGGAGTCGCCCAATGATCATTCGCGTCAGGAGCCACAAGGGGAGCCCATTCAAAACTCGATAAACGTCCGAATGAATACCACGAAATCTACGCCCACTGCGAAGGGGAAGGAAAAATCAAAAGATAAAGCAAAATCTAACAACGACCGCCAAGACCAGATCACCACTTCAGGTGGTCGCTCGTACCCTACCCTACTTCCATCAGCTATGCCTCCATCCGAGGTTCGCACCCCTAAAAGTGGGGCAGGAAATAAAAGTTCCACCCCCGGAGAAAAATCGTCTAATCGCCGAGTTCGTCGGAAATGGACGGAGGAGGAAACAAATGATCTTATCAAGGGGTGTCACACAGTAAGTCAATGCCGCGTGCCAAATTCATGCACAACGGTGTTATTGATCTCTATTGCCCTTGTTCTAGCATGGTGTGGGGAATTGGAAAAAGGTTCTTGAGGATCCAAGATTTCATTTCAATGGGCGCTCGTCTGTGGATCTGAAGGATAGGTTCGTCGCTGAAATGCTCAACTCTTGGCTCTTTAGGGGGGCCTCTTTCCTTTCTGACTATAAGATGAACAGGTTCCGCACGTGTTTCCCAAAAGAATACAGAAAGCCCAGTGATCTTGACTCCGAGGAGGATACCGAGCCAATACCCCGTCCTGCGCCGGAGGGTGATACCATTGTCGTTGCCCCCTTACCGCCCAAGACTCCCAAGGTCGTGGGCGAGAGGAGTAGGAAGAAGACTACAAAAACCGAGCTCCATCACGTTGAAGTCCTCGAAAAACTTGGTGTTCCTAACAGCTTTCCCAAAGTTCAACGTCGCGAGAGAAGAGAGTTCACTGCTGATGAGGACGCCCGCCTTCTTCATGGCTTCAATATTGTATGTATTGCACTTTTGTACTTCTTCCTTTCGGGAGGTATCACGCAGCCCAGCCCATCCAGCAGTTTGACCGCCCAAAACTATATACAGCCAAAACTAACTTGTGCAGCATGGAGCGGCATGGTCCAAGATCCAGAGTGATCCCGACCTTCAACTGAGCCACCGTCGAGGAACAGATCTCCGTGATAGGTATATTGATATCAAGCTTTGGCTTTGGTGATGTGTCGTTAATTGGTCTAGATTCCGCAACGCTTTCCCAGATCGCTACGAATCAGCTGGGTTTAAAGCTCGGCCTAGACAGCGCCCTAAACCCCCTCGTTCGAGTTCCAATGTCAAGGGCAAGGCCGCTGATGTCATCGAACCTAGTGGGGAGTTGGAGGATCGCCGTGAGGCAGGATTGGAGGGACCGAATAAAGGTGATAGCGCATCGCTTCTAATGCAGAGCCTTCTCGCAGGTCACCTTTCGCCCGGCTGGGGAACGGGAGACACTCCTGTTACCTCTTCCGACCAATCACCCGCACCCGGAAGCCTTGCTCTGGACCCCGCTCTGAACGAGGGCTTCTCGGGCACCACCCTCGAGCAAATCACGGAGGAATTCCTCGCCGTTGCCCAGGGGAACGGGAAAGAGTCAGCACAGGGTAACGGACAAGAGGCGTCCCACGATATGGTTCGCTGGGAGGACATGGCCAATAACCCAATCTTCGATATCGACCCGGCCATGACCGGCAATTCCACCGCCCCCCACCCACAGACCGAAATGGGAGGCAAAGAGCCCGTGAGCCTTTCCAGTATAAGCATCGGCGGCAATGCTGGTTCCACCTCCGCCACGGAGAACGCCAGTCACGACAAGGGGAGTGTGAAGAGGCTTAGCGAGGAGCCCAATCCCGAGACGATCCACAAAAAACGCCGTATCGTGGATGAGTTGCTACAGTAGCGCCATGAAGTTTTAAACAAGATATAGGATTTCAATGCGATGTGAGCTGCTCACGTTTTAAAAGATTAAAAAATTAAAAAAAATCTGATTAAAATCGGATGTACAATTAACCTGACCTCTTTTTTTTTCTTTCTCTCCACACTCTTGCTTCTTTTCTCCCTTCCCTATTATCACCATATTTTTCCTTCTCTTTTTCTCTCATTTTCTTCCACCTGCTGCCTATCTTCGGTGTATCCTTTTTACTTTCTGCTCTTACTCACTTTCTTCGCTTGTCCTTGACTCGTTTGTCTCCCTTGGATAGTGGCATCATGTTTGGGTTTCCTTGCCTTTTTTCTTTATTTTCTTCCTCATTTCGGTCTATCTGCGGAAGGTGGGAGCGGCGAATTGGGAAATGGTGTTCTTTCTTCTGTTTTTATTACCTCCATTACATTGCATTGTATAAAACAAAAAAATTCATAATGTGGAGCTGGATTCGCGGACCACATTAAATTTCTTGTGTCTGATTATTTTTTCTTTTTTTTCCTTTCACCGGGTTAAAAAATGGTTGGTGATAAAGTTGCGGTAAGTTATGGACTCTCCTGGAATGGACGATATCATACAAGTGGGTATGATACCGTATGATAATTTATGATTCTCTCATCCTACTCAAAATATAGTCTACAATATTATAACCTACCCTAACCACAAGTCCTTTCCCTGAACGAAGCGATGATACAAGTATTATACCCATCCACCACCAAATACCAAGAAAAAAGGGAATGTGTTCATAATAATTACCCACCACCATAGACCACACACCCAACGACAATATCATAATATCATACCAACATCAACAAACCACCATCCTCCCCGGCATATAACCAAAAAACGAACCCCCCCCGGGCAAAATGCCACCCCAAAACCCCCTAACACCCTACATCTCCCCTCCCAAAACTGCGCACACCCTAACCCTCCTAACATCCCTCCTCTCGAGCCCGAGCACCTGGCTCACGCACACCCTCCTAACAGCCCACCTGACGGCGAACGCCTCAATCCTGCTAATATCGCTAACCCAAGACCGAACATTCCACGTTGACAGTCTACGAAAACTGGTACCTTCCCCCCCCTCTGCTCCGCTCCGCTCCGCCCGGCTAACTATCTTTACGAACAGGGAGTGCCGCTCCACCACCTGGACCGCGGCGAAAAGTTCACGTTTCTGGGAATCACGGAGGAAGCGCTGACCCGAAGCTTCTCCGCGGCCACCGTCCTGGCCGCCGTCGAGAGGGCGCGGCGGGTGGACGGGGACGTGGTGGTCGTGCTTGAGAATCCGGATATACTGTTGCAGACTGGAGAGGGTTTTTTCGGCGTTATGGATATGGTTCTTCGTGTTATGGAGGTTTTTTTTTCTTTTTTTTCCCCTCTTCTTGCCCCTTACACATCTTCCCCTTTCCCGCTTCCCCGCATGCTTACCGAACCTTGGTGGGGTTGTAGGTGGCCGACCACACGGTTGTGTCCGTGAACGTTGACGAGGCGCTCATGCGTGATGAGGAGCATGCTGCGTTTGTTATAGGGCTTGGGCATGTTGCGCGGAGGGTGTTTGGATTGCGGGCGTTGGAGACTGGTGTTGCGAGGGATGTTAGTGGGGTTCTGCGGATTACTACTGGTGAGATGGAGGTGGGTGAGGGTGAGGGTGAGGGGGGAAAGGAAGTCTTGTATTTTGTTGGGGACGGAGGAGGAGTGAAGGTCTTTGAGAGGGGAGAGGTGAGGGGGGGGTAACTTTGTCAATGCCTTCTTCGTGGAATTGGGCGGAAATGACATGTCTGTATACTAGCATTCATATAATGGAAACAATGAACAGGCAAGCAAGTACTGTGCGGTACCGTACGAGTATGTAATCTGTCGGCTAGGTAATCGCTAAAGCGCCAAATAATTGATTATGAAAAAAACAAAAAAAAACAATGGGGTAATAACAATCCAGCCCTAATCCGTTCCCTTCCATTCAGTGAAAAAAAAACCCTTCAGTCCAATTCGATCCAAGCCAATCTCCTTTCAAGCAGCAGGTAAAGGTAGAAAGAGTGAGTGAGAGAATAAAGGAGTTGACGGAAAAAAAAAAACCCGCCCAGTCAGCATTTCCCTCCCACAAAAACTAAGCACAAACGCCCCACAGTATCCCTAGTGCCCGCTAAATCGACCAGCTCGTACGGTCCCAATTCGGGTCTACAGCCGTAAATCATCAGTTTCCCCCCTCAACCAATGAATTCCGCGAGCAAATGAGTGAAGGAGAGGCAGAGCCCACCTTGGACAAACGACGCCAAAACCTTACTCCCAGTCTGGAGCAGTGGGTGGCCAACGACAATCTGCAGGAACCTCTGGAGCCCTTCGCGGCGGTGCTCAATGACGTCGTCGGAGAACCTGTTTGTGAAGACTTTCCCGGGCAAGGGGGGTATGGTGACGCGCGAGGACTCTCGCTCTAGTATATCGCGGAAGTATTCGAAGTCGCTGTATCTACGCCGGACGCTAGAGGCTTTGAGCTATAATTATGACAATAATGGTAGCGGTAGTAATCCGTTTAGTTTTCCAATCCCACGAAAAAAGAAAAAGAAAATAGTGGTGGGAAAGGGAGCTCTAAGGGTTTACCTTGAATGCCGGAATGTTGGTCTGCAGTGGTAGCAATGGATGAGTCAGTTACAAACAAGCAAGCAACGTTGAAAGGAATAAAGAAATAAAAAAACAGAACATACACGACAAACAACCTCATAATCCGTATACATCTTTCTTCCAAACCCATGCGTCTGCGGATTCTTGACCTACGGTAGAACCATACCGCACAAGACACCATCGTCAGCCTCATCTCACCTTCATCCGGCAGCAACAACACGCCGGAACATCCCGCGGAACAGAAAAGACAAACCTCTATTTCCAGGAAATTTTCCGGAGGTCCATAAATTTCGTCGAAGCTCTGAGCTCGGGAGGACTGGATTGGAGCTTGCATTCTGCTGCTGTTGTTGTTGTTGTTGCCGTCGAGTGGTTGATGGTCGGTGATTCTGGACGCTGGCTGTGCCGGGATGTGCTACAATAGGTGTCCTTGTGGAGTCGGGCGGGGGTGATATAACGATAAGTTATGACAGACGGTGATGATTAGTGGAGGGAAGAGAGGCAAAACCAGGGATGGGGTCAAGGTCAAGACCAAGCAGGTTACATGAAAAGTCACGTGAGAGTCTCTTATCGCATCTGATTTTTTCTTCTTCAAAACTTTGACCTTGGTCAATGCAAGGTACCATCATAGATTATCTCATGTAAATTCTATCGAGGGAACTAGGGCATAAAGTAAAATAAAAAGTGAAAGAATATAATTACCTATCATATCTATATTCAGCATCATACCAATTCACTGTTACAGAGCAGGGTACAGTACCTGTACGGGTAGAGTTCCTAACCTTCATCCCCCACAATGATCGCGGCTATCGCCGGCTACCGGTATGATACCGTCCAATACTCGTACTGTACCAGTAGGCAAACTATGATAGCCACCACATGAACGACTATCCCATCCCTCTTCCCCCACCCCCCCCTCCACAACTCACTCACCCCACCATCCTTATCAACACCACAAAACCCACAAACATGCCCGTACCAGTGTCTGCGCCTGGCGGCCATGGGAGCCATGGTCCTACTATCTTCGACAAGAGTATCCCTCCTCTTCCCCCCCGCCCCATTCGATTCGCTAACAAAGACCAGTGAAACTCGGGGCTTTGATGGGGACATGTATGCCCCCCCCACCCTTTCTACCTTCCCCACATTAATGCTAACGAGCACAAACAGCTGTAGGACTCTGTATCGGCTTTCTTTTCGGTGCCCTTCCCCCTCCCCTTCCTCCCCCTCCTTCAGCAGCACAGCTAATCCCCAGGCCAGGAGGCTACAACCTCTTAAAACACGGCGCAGGTCCAAACGGGTTCCTTCGTTCACTTGGACGGTACATGCTCGGCTCTGCCGCTACATTTGGGTTTGACACCTACCCCAGTGGAGTGCAAGCTGGTTAACCAACAACAAAACAGCTTCTTCATGTCCATCGGAACCGCGATCCGCACGGAAACGGACTCAGTCTCCATGAAGGAGTTTGCGAGAATGCGCGCCGCACCTGTGGTTCTTGAGATGCAACGGAGGAGGAGGAGGGAGGGCGGGATATAGATGGGATTGAACGGTTTGTCGTGCGCTACTGGAGTCGGGTCGAGACCGGAAAAATAGTACCGGTACGGGAACAAAATTAAGCTAAACAATTTCACCTCTCATCACGGTATCAAACGCACAACAAATCACTCGAAAAACTCTTCAGAAGAATGTCAATATCCAGAAGAACAGAAGCCCAGCCCAGCCTTGTATTAACCAACCAAATAAAACCAAACTTAGCACGCCGTGGAAAAGAATTGCTTTTTATGATATAGAAGCCCATTACAGCCAAAAACAAAAAAGAATAACCTCTGGTTCCAGTTTTTCTCTCTCTTCCTGTCTTCGTGTCCCGTAATATATGGTAATATCAAAGCAACAAGAAGGAACGAACGGAAGCGATAAACAGAAAGCAAAGTGTCGTGAGGTCGCTGGAAAAAGAAGAAAAGAGGGGACATGGTACACCGTGAAACCTTTGTAAATGCAAAACAAAAGAAAATGGAAACAAAATGGAAACAAGTAGAGTGGCGGGATATGAAATGAAGAACTCCAGAGGAACAAACATTGACGATGGAACCGTGATAAACTATATATCGGGAAAGAAGCCAGTTGAGGGAAAAAAGAAGAAAAAGTACAGCCAACGGAAAAAAGTATAGTGATATTAAAAAGAGGAAAAATATACTCGGCTCCAACAAAATTCCCCCCTTTCGTTTCGCAGTAGTCGTAAACAGTTGCCCACAACCCCCTACCCCCAGGGCAAAAATCCAACTTCAGCAATCCATTATCTTTCGTATAAAATATTTCTGGTATTATAAACGCCTTGGAGGATTACTACCAAGCTCCTGGAACTGCTTGAGGAACCTCCATATCTGACATAGCCACGCCGGTTGGCACAGTTAGCTCCTTTTGAGTAGTAGTGGTCGAAGGCGGTTCAGGTGTTTTGGCAGCAGGGGCAGCCAACGATTCGGGCTCCGTAGGTTCTATGGAGACCGCAGACGCTGAATGCTCCGAGGTCGTGCCAACACCAGGACCGTTCTTCTTGGCCAGCTCTTGCTTCTCAACAATTGTCTCTTCATTTGCGGCGCCCCCTTGTTCGCTGTCTTTCTCGAGGGAGATTCTAGGTGGTGGGGGAAGTTCCTTGTCAATCGGCGAAGGAGCTATCGGTGAAGGAGTTTCGCCGACAGAAGCCTTCTGGGGGAGAATCGGTGGCAATTCCTTGCTTATTCTCTTCTTGGGAACCTCCAACTTCATCTGACCTTCATACCCTCTCAATTCCGGTGTCCTAGGCGATTGCAGATCACGTGGCGTCTCGTCACCAGCAGGCCTCAAACTCTCAGGCCCGCCATGTTCCTCAGAATTTCTTGCTGATTCCCTGTGAATAAAGGCTGGGATTACCCCACCCCCGACCCTGCACCAAAACATACGCTCCCTCAGCTTGATACATTCCTCCCACGCATGCTTCTCACCTTCACTGTCGCACTTCCACATGCCCTCCTTGAGAGTTCGTAGAAATGCCAGAAAGTCACAAACACTCCTTGTGCGGTTAACACAATAGGTACATAGCATGTGTTTCAGAGCAGTTGTACTATCGCTCGTGCGCATCTGATGAGTCCTGATATGCTGCTCGTCCAGCCGGCTCTCACCGCACATGGAGCAGCTAACAGCACTGGATCTCGAATTCATAGGAAGAGGGTCGATTTGCAAGGAGCCATCAGTGATTGCTGATGACACGTTCCGGCGAGCCAACCAGGAAAGGCCGGGCGCCAAATCCACCCGAAGAGTAGGTTCAATATCTTCAACCAAAACACGCTTATAGAATTTGGTTTCCTTTAAGGCGAGTCCGATCTGCTGCTGAGCGTTGCCATTGGCAGTTGGGCCGACACTCGCCGGACTTGTCGGGTGGCTATCGCTGCCCTTGTCTACCCTAGCACCAAACAGGGCACTGGAGAGCCCGGTGGGAGAGTTATTGATTGATGATGAACCGTAGGAGATGCCCATTCCTATACCCATAGCTTGTATAGACGAAAAAGAGCCACTTGATAGTCGGGGTATGGGCGAGGTCTTGGTACCTCCTTTCGGAGAATGCAAAACCTCACAGAAATCTAGATAGGCTGGGACGTCGTGCCTAAGGATAGGATATAATAGGTTTGTCAGGGATGTAGGCGGGCACGGCTGTATGTCTTCGATAGCGGCCGAGTCCGGAGACAAGTGCAAGGCCTCGAAGACACGACCTAATGATTCCTTGCTCGTCCTGTTTCCGAGCGCCGGAGTTGAAGGCGTCCCGGTAGACATAGCGGTTTCTGCTTCCTCTTTCTCTGCTGTCATTTGCTGGATTACTTGCTTTAATTCGGCGAGCTGCTCTTGGTGAGAGGTCAAAAGGAGCTGTGTATCAGCTAATTGAGATCTCAGCTGCTCATTCTTTTTATCAACCGCCTCTTCCTTTTGCCGCGCTACAGAGACCATCTAGTACCATTAGTTGTGAGAAATAGGACAAAAAATATACCCAAGGAGCGGCTGCTTACCTCATTAGCTTCACCAAACAAGGCGGCCGTTAAACCTTCCAACTCCCGTTCTATGACCCTTTTCTCTTCTTCAGCCTTGGCCCTCAACCTCCTCTCTTCGTTTAAGCGATCTCTGAGCTGTTTTGTTTCGGCCTCAATGTCCGACTTCTTGACCAGCAGCCCCTTAGCCAGCATATCAGCGTTCTCCCTGGCCACCGCCTCCAATTGCTTGACTCTTGCACGGGAAATCTCCAGTTCGTGTCTTGTTTGCGAGAGCGAGTCGTCCAATTGGGTCTGATGATTGATCGCATTGATGAGCTTATTACTGAGGGCCGCTACCTCCACATTGAGATCCATACTCCCATTCTCGCCGGGTGTTGATCTGCCGCTTGATGTTCCATCGGTAACCGGGACGCGCAGAGCACTCTCGCTAGCGGATTTGTACAGATTCGGACGGTCTGCCGTCATCGTCGAAAACGCTGGCGGGGAGGTTATGGGTATGGGCGAGGGTTTATGGCCGGTGGTTGTTATCGAGCGGAGAGGAGGTTTCGAAGCGGGTCCCGAAAAGGGGGGCCCATGCGGCCCGTTGGCATGGACCAGATAAAGATATCTGCGAGAGAGATCGAAAGGATTTAGCGACATGGTGGCCAGCTACGAGAGCCGGGTTTTATCGTGGAAAACTCACTCAGCCAGCGTGGCGGCTTGGAATGAAATATGTCTCAAAAGAGATTGGGGCTGGCCAAAGGATAGCTCGGCAGTCCGGAGACAGGAGCGAAAGGTGGGATTGGAAAGATGGGGATAGGGCGGAGGAAAGATAATTTATGTATGGAGCGGGGAGTGGATGAAAGAAATGAGTTTATGTGGGAGAGATCTGTACGAGTACTATTCTTTATGTTCTAGTAGGGAGCTGTTCGAAGCGGAGTGGTGATCTAGTTGGTGCAACGATTGACCCTTGATTTTCGCGAGGAAAAAAGAAAAATTCAAGATAAAAGCGAGAGCGAGAATAGAAAAGAAGAAAAGGGAATATGTTTGTAAAAGCTATGAGTGAGAGGAAGAATGGGGGCGCAGTAGCGGAAGGGACCGGAGGGAAAAATCAAAGACCGACTGGCTGACTGACAGCTACAAGGAGGAAGTATCGGAAGACAGCGGTGGTGTGAAAGGCACGATGAGGATTCAGAAAGGAAAGGAGGGAATAGTTGGACTGACAGCTGAATGAGAGAAGGTGAAGGGGGAGAGGAAGAGGAAGTAGGGAATGAAGATAAGTGTCCTGCTCGCTAGTCTAACCTTCTGTCCAGTCAACGGTGGTACAGTACTACAGTATCGGGCTGTCTCGAAGGGTTGTTGGCTGGCTGGCCGGCAGGCGTGTGAAGCCAGAGCAAGTTTCCCGGGTGAAGGAAGGCAAGGAGGAAAGGAGATGCTTCAACACAAGCCGCAGCGAGCAGCAAGCAAAGAGCAGGAAGCAGGAAGGCTCCTCGAGGGATGAGGGAAAAAGTGCAACAATCTCTTCTACAAGTGGACAGGATAAGAGGCGCCCGGCAAGGACTAAGCCTTAAACTGTAGCTGCGAGTTGTCGCTAAACCCTCAAAAACGCCAGAAATGTCACACGGAATAAGCAAGTTACCATGTTCAAGAAGGAGGTGACGGAGTGACGGCCGGCATTTCTCTACCAAAGAATCGAATCGGGATAAGCGGCTTGTGTCCGTCTCTGCAAGTACGAGTGCTGCACGAGCACGGTACTTGTAGGCACAGTGACTTGTTGGCTGATTGGAGCCCGTGAATCCCGGGCTCACGGAAGGGTAAAATAGAATATAAAAAAAGGACAGGGAAACCCAGCTGCCGGGAGGGAAGAGGCGGCTGTATACTGCGTGACAAGGGAGAAACTGGGAGACGAATTGATTAGGAAAAGAGCCGGAGAAACGGGCGATTGAATACTCGTAGAGAGCCTGAAGCGAAGATACGGCGGCTGCTCGGGCACGGGAAAGCAACCATATCCTGTCACGCTTCAAACAAATCTCGCCCTGTAACAGCCCGATAAGTCCACGATTGGAAGGATACGAGTATCATACATAGACTATAGTACCGGTTGGGCGTCTATCGAGTGCAATTCTCGCCCCAAATCGAGTAGCAACGGCCGTCGAGCCGCTGAAGTCGTGCAGGGAGGAAAACTACGCAAGCATGATCTAGGGAACCCAGGCGCTGCCCTACCATCACCTGCCCCTACCTCTCTCTTGCAGCACTTTTGCCAAAAATCCCAGCAATGCGGGGCAAAGAA
This sequence comes from Tuber umbilicatum, assembly GCA_003313605.1. Taxonomy (NCBI): domain Eukaryota; kingdom Fungi; phylum Ascomycota; class Pezizomycetes; order Pezizales; family Tuberaceae; genus Tuber; species Tuber umbilicatum. The sequence goes on along the minus strand of QLOI01000337.1, from coordinate 10,391 downwards.
GCACGACAACGAGGGGTGCGAGGCAAACTTTCCATCACCACCCATCATCTCATCTCCCACACCCTTTTTCGCCCAGTATCCCCGGCCTCTTCCATCACATTTCACCCCACGGATCTCACGACATGGATGACGACGGTTCGGCTTCCTACATCTTCGTTTTGCGTGGATGACCATATCGTGCTGACCGGGTGAACATAGATTTGCAGAAGATTCGCCAGGCGAGGATGCAGGAGCTCGCCCAGCAGGGCCAAGGCCAAGGTGGAAATGATAAGAAGTATTACCTCATGAGATTCTCCCCTTAAATGTTATATGTGCGAATATCTTCTCACCATCACTTTAGACAGCAAGAAGGTTTTTATTTTCCGGATCTCGATCCAACGCATCTCATCTGTCTTCTGAACTCATACCCGGGAACCAACAGATGAAGCTCGGAAGTCTATAATTTCGCAAATACTCGCACCGGAAGCCGTCGACCGTCTTGGTCGTATAGCCATGGTCAAGGAATCGAGGGCTCGCGATCTCGAGAACCGTTTGATCATGATGGCTCGTTCCAATCAAATTCGTCAGCGTGTCACGGAGGAGGATTTGATTGCTCTGATCAATGCCATCGATGAGAAAAAGGCTACCGACCAGAGGGTCGTTTTTTCACGTCGGAAGGGTGTCCTTGACGACGACGACGATTTCGATCTGTGAATGGTGGTGTGATTTCCTGATCATCCTGGATGGATGGTGCTTTGCTGGGCTTTTGAATACCGTGCTGTTTCTACGAAAACGTCATCTTAATAATGGACTAGGCGGGTTGAAATTCTTTAACACTATTACTGATAATTTTCCGGGCGACTGAGCGATGGGAAACTAGGCAAAGAAGAACTATTTGTGTAGTGGTAGTAATACAAGTAGCACTTTAATGTTGCGTAGGTTCCTTTGCTGCCTTTTCGGCATTTCTCCGAGCCCTCAATTCTGCTCTGATCTTTCGCAGACTACGGTAGGCAATGAATCGTATTAGCACCGGTGCCAATGTTTAAATATGGTAAGACTCACTCCGGAGGCTTCTCCAAGCCGATTCTCTTTCTCAGCTCCCCCACATCAGTCCCCAATTCCTCTTCCCAATAGATGTTGATCACTTCCTTAGCCTGCAGTCCATTTCTGATGGCCCAAGGAAAGTACGTGGTCAGGGCTCTCCTTCTCTCCTCCGGCTTCAGTCTTGCCACGGCAAACATACTTAGACCAGTCATGGGAATGAGTGTATTTGCAAATTCAAAAGCCTTCAAAGCAACCTCTCCCTCGACTATGATAGGTAACCCTGTAAGAGCATGATAGAAGTCGTGACACTCCCGATATCTCTGCATAACATAGGCACATTCTGGATCATCAATATATCTGACCTATTTCACGTCAGAAATTGCTTCTCGAGACCCTTTCTCCAATAGAGATATCAAGGCTCCCAGCCGGCTGCACTTTATTAACGGTCTTCGTTTCCGTTGGTCCAAATGCAACAAGATGCCCAAAAATACACCCGGAGACCCCTGGTGCATCTGTGCGGGGAGAGCAATATACCTGAGACCGAGTGTCTGGCGAGACGCCCTCCTTATCCAACCAAACCGCATATTCCTTGCCAACGGTGCCGTCTGGTAACTCCCGTAGCTTCTCCATGTTCATCGTAGTGGAATTAATCCTCGGGCGGTCTTTGAGAATCCTCCGGCCGGTGGGGGATGATAGCATGACATCTCGGAGCCTGTATATGAAGTATGGTGTTGCTGTGGCTTCTCCGAGAGCTGCAATTAAGTCTGTGTGCATATTAGCAACCTTGATAGGGGGATGGTTAAAGAACGGACAACTATCGTAGCTCTAGATAAGCTAAGCTGAAAAAGAAAATACCTCCACGTCGAGGGTTCAACAGTGACATCACCGCTGAGCCCACAGCGAGCAATCCTCTCTCGGGAATAGTGAGTGGAATATGACCCTCGTAATTGGGTGGTGGTCGAGATAAGGGAGTGAAGGGTGCGGATTGAGAGGTGAAAACAATCTTGTGAGGATCCCTCGGTAGACCCATTCGCCTAATGGCCGGTCTCAGCGCCAGCGAATTCATCGTTGATGCCGTCAATACTGTAGCAGGAACGGAAGATGGGGGGATCCGATGTCTCAGGCAATGCTAACTTGAGCTTTTTTCCATGTGTCGTGGTGCCGCGGTCTCCCTTGCTTCAACCAAACCAACCGACCCAACCAACCAGCTTACGAAACCGAACCAGTCCTGTCCGCATAACGGTAACGGCTCTATGGCGGCAGCCCTTTACCCCCCACACCCGGAAGAAGAGGCATTAAAAGCAGAAGAAGAATCTGCCGTAACAGACCCCCCCTCCCCCATCTCCATCTTGATCTAACGGTCGATAGGCCCGAGAGCTAGCTTGGCTCCTCAGCTCCCTCCAAGAAACAATCGACAGTGTCCGCTCTGGCCTGCGAGAGTGCTCCGACCTCCTCATCCCGAGCGCCGGCTCCACGCTAGTCCTTTCTTCCCCGCGCTCAGAGTCACTCAAGGGGTATGCGACGCGGGTGGCTAATAAGGTCATTAAATCGGATATGCAGGTCAAGATGTATGGGCTACCGAATACAAAGGGGTTTGCCTGTCATAAGCTGAGCTTGGACCCCAAGGGGAAGGGGATTGTGCTGGAGCAGTTGGCGGATGTGGGAAATCACGTTGCGGAGAGTCTGGACATAGTGAATGGGGGAATGGGCGTTGCTGAGAAGCTGGGTGGGGCAATGAGGAGCGTTCGTTCTGCGAGGGATGCACTGAGGGGGACCCAGGTGCATCGATTGTTTCCCCATCATGCTATGGATCCCAGAGTACGTTTATCCGATGCCTGTTTTGCGATTTAGTTTACGGCAGGCTGATTGCCCAGATATTTGACCCTCCACTTCATCCCCATCTTGCGCTTGATGTTTATATATCAGAAGCGGCACTCATAGTGGAACTACGGACGCTGGAGCCATTATCTCCCCCGGAACATCGTGGACCTACTTTTGCGTTGCCGTCGTTGGAATCATCGTTTGGGTTTCGGGAAAGATTTGCTGCAGCTGTGGGACTGAGAAACGGGGGGAATGGAGTTGGGGCCGCTAATCAGGATCAGATTTATAGTTATAAAGGGGGAGACGCACGGGTCAGGGAGAGGGTCAGGGTTGAGAGTCAAGATCCTAGTTTAATGGCTGTCTGGGCAAAGCTGGGAGGCCTGGAGCATGCGTTGGGACTGGCCATCAAGTCCTTGGACATCGCAAAGAGTGCGGCTGGGGTTTGCCAATGATGGTGTTGGTGGCTCTTTACATATACGTTTTTGATTGGACTGATTCCGCCGGGTGTCTTGACCTTTCGGGCTACGGAGTTTGTAATGGGTTACTGAAGAGTATAATATTCCCGGATATCTGCGAATGGATTCCGATAATGATTCTGGAGCCGCGGTAACGTCAATTCGCCAGTGACACCCGTGCAAAGAATTGATATCATCAAATTATGTTTTATTATGAAGCCCCGTAGTTCATGGTCATCCTCAATTGCCGTTCCTGTTGCGGTCAATGTAAGCCTCAATTCCGTGGAAAAGCCCAGCAAGTTGGAAGGAGTGATATACCTTGTGACCCGCCTGCAATGATAACCTCTCAATTGTATGAGCCAACCTTTCTTTCTTCCCCTTCAGCATCCTCAGCTTCTCCGTATTCTGAGCATTCCCACCAAGTCCACCTTTCTTCCTCGAAGGAGCAGAAGAGAGTGAAGGCTTTTGCTGCAACCTCCCCTCCTGCAACTCCGACTTCGCAATAAGCGCCTTCTCCCTCCTCTCCATCTTGGCCAAATGCTGCTCCACCCGGCGAAGCAGATGCTCAACTTCTGGCCCGATCTCGTCGGCGAGGGCGGTCTGCGCGGCGTATAGTGTCGGCTCGGAGACTAATTCGAAGTGCTAACTCCCTTATTAGCCGTTCATCGCAGTGTCTGCAGTCGGGACGAACGAACCCGAGTACACTGTAGGACTTTCTTGATGCGCGGGAAATCGTGGACTCCTGAGTCTAGGATTGATATTGAAGAGTCTAGGAGCCGGATCGAGTTTTGGAGGGAGGACACGCAGCCGTTTAGTGAGGAGATTGTGCTTGTTGTTCCGAATGACATCTTCGCTCTACCGGTACTTTGCCTTGTTTTTGGTGGGGTGGGATGGCGGAGGTTGTTGTGGTTCGGAGGCTCTTGATAAGGCTTGCTTGCTTCGAATACCGTACCGTACAGTACAGGTGTTGTGTAGGGTAGACTATCTCTTGTCGCAAGTGATATTAGCGCAGGTCTCGCTAATTGGAAGCTGATACGGAATTTGGTAAATGTATTAAAATTGGTAGTTTGAATCTATCTGCACTTTTTATGGAGGCTTTATCATATTATTGCTTTTTTTATTCTCAAGGTTCTCGAGGGCATTTAGGCGGGTTCATCCATTTTGCAGACAAAGTTCCTATCACACAAACCCGAACCCATTCCACCGCCCTCGAAACACCAACCACCACCACTTCCCACAAAATTCCATCATCAACACCAACCACCTCCCTGCCAGCATCAAACGTCGAATCGTTCAGACTCCTACAGACCTCTCGTCATGCTCGAAAGAATCTTTGGAAGGAAATGGCCTACGCCCGTCGGTATGCTTCTACCCTCGGTTTCCCCACCGCTTGGCATCTCACTTGCTAACAACGAACGCGATGATTAGCTAAGCCGATGGCACCTTTCTATGTTGCCGGTACACAGAATTTCTAATCGGGGGGGGGGCTCAATGCGGAATTGGTGGCTAATTTGTATAGGTGTGGTCGTTTTCTACGGAGTTAACAGCCTGTCCACTTTTCTCGCCAATAGTATGTGCTTTTGGCCCATCCCTTGACAGTGTTTTTTTTTTTCTTCTTTCCTATGTGTGGAAATTGCTGTGCTTGGAGGATTTTGCAAGGAATGCTTGAAGTTAGGGACCGTACCTTGACTAACAAGCCGCAGCCGAGGAGTTCAAGAATGACCCCCGCAATCCCAACGCCAGGGCGAACCCCTCCGGAAATGCTGGACATTAGAACTTTTCTCACTACTTCTTCTAGAAAAGCATAGATCTGTGGGGCGGCGGAAGGCAACCAGTACCCGCTGGATAAGGTGGGGGGGATTGGATGGGGTTCTCGAATGTAGTGTTGGCAGTCTTGTATCATTGAAATATCAATACCTCTACCGTCACTTGTTACAATACGGTAGTGCACAGTTTAATTTTGTGGGTCTTGAGACAGAAGCGGGCGGTTTCAGACGGCTTGCCACGATAGCGGGCTTGTGTCACTCTGTTGCGGTGAGGATGAGTCGTAGGCGGCGGTGGTGGCAACGATCAGATCAATTCGCACGGAACCCAAGGTGATAGGAATGTGAGACAATATTACTTGCACTGAGGGGGGTAGGAAAGGCGAGGGATTTCTCTCGTTGTCCGGAGGATGAGATGGGCACATAGATGACTGGGCGCTTCCCAATCAAATGGACCGTCTTCTATTAGGAGGGCAATACTCGAGTATGACCGACATAGTACTCGAGTACTTGTACGAGTACTGTACTCGGGCAGGTACTCGCAGAGCATCCTTGTTTGTATCGTGCTTGTGTATCTCAATTCTGAGGAAATGATGGGGTAAGTGAAGATCCCTGGCTAGCACCTCATGCTATTGATCAACACTGCGGCAGTCCAGTTCACGGTTCGTTTTAGCTTTATCACGACTATGACGGGCTACCGGGGCCGTATCATACTGTAAGTGCTGCACCATTAGTTGTGCGATATGATAGGTGATTATAGAACGGTGAAAAAGCGCACAAGAGACCTGCGAAATCCCAGCCAAATTTCCGATTTGCTTCAGCCCAGATCCAACCAAGAGGCCAAGATCACTCATTCATCCGCTGTTCCACAACTTCTCCCTCAGTCCTCGAAAGGCAAGATCGTAGGGAAGTGGTCTCTTTTTTTTTTTTTTTTTTTTTTTTTCTTCTCTTTCCTCGCTGCTCCATTTCCTCTTCTCACTCAGCACTGCCTTCTACGGGGCAATAGCGGAGTTGGGTTACCCATGATGCATATGATTATCATAAGGTTATTGCATAGAACATGATTGGTGGTGGGGCTCCGTTTGTTTGGTTTGGTTTCGGTTGCTGGGCCTTTTTTCGGTGGGTTGCTATGATGGCGTGCCGGTACCGGTAGTTTGCGAGTTACACGCTGTGTCCGTAATTTAGGAGGGAACCCAGCCCACTCCAGCCCTGCCTTCCGCTTCGTTGCCATCTGACTGGTTTCGCTGTGACCCAGCAGCGCCTATTTAAGTTCCACCCCTCTGCCTTCTCACCCCCTTCTCTCTCCCCACCAAGAACGCAATATTCCTCTCTCCATCGCCCTCTCTCCCTCGCTTTTCGATCTCCCTTCCAACACAAGCTACTAACACCAGCACTACACTCCAGTACAAAGTTCAGAACTACTTCTCCGAAGCACCCAGAAACAGCTTTCCCGCATACCCAACCCCCCTCGAAGTCTGTTTATGTCCATCGAAAATCTTAAGGTTAATGGTGAGTCCTTTTCCCTCTCCGGTTTTTCGCCACACCAGCGCCCTCTTCGGGGTGTTTGTTCTAGAGGCACAACTCTCCTCGGATTCTATTAGCTGCCCTTGTTCATTGCCTTTGTTGAATGCTAACGCTTTTTCCTAGATCCTTTCGCCGACGACGTTGGTGATACTCAACCCAAGAATTACGTCCATATTCGTATCCAGCGTGAGCACTCTTAGTTTTTTATTTTGAAAATAAAAAAATAAAAATAAAAATTGCACCCTTTTCTGCACATTTTTCCTAACTTGTTTCTTTCAGAGCGCAACGGTCGCAAGACCTTGACGACTGTTCAGGGGTTGTCTAAAGAGTACAGTCCTAAAGCCCTTTTGAAAGCTTTCAAAAAGGAATATGGTAATTACCCTCCTTCCCCACCACTTCACTCGATTCGGGACTCTGCCCGTCTGTCTTGCATATCGTTTAGGCAGGGCATCGATCTCTTACCCCTTGGTTGTTTTGAGATAACAGAAGCGCTGACCTTGTGTTACCTTTATCGTTGCAGCTTGCAATGGCACCATCATTCAAGATAAGGACATGGGAGAGGTGATCCAACTTCAAGGCGATCATCGTACAAAGGTTATGGACTTCCTTACCGATAAAGGAAGCGACAAGATGGGCAAGTACGCGCTTGCCAAAGAAAATATCAAGGTGAGTCATGTTTCAAAAATCATTTCCAGCGATTTGGTTGGAGGCTCTGCTCACATGATGTTTAGATCCACGGATTTTGAGCCCCGCGTCTCCAGCCTTCCTCAACACCATTTACCTTGGTATTGGGGGAATGCCTTGTGCTGGAAGACATATTGTGGGTTTAATTACGGTGTGCGTACTTGAAATTTCGGGGGGGGGGGGG